>CAJHQP010001712.1:0-105670 GCA_905132765.1 Moricandia arvensis
TGTGAAACTCTTTAATAGCATCATCTTTCCTAGATTTGGAGTCCCTCGTGTAGTAATAAGCGACGGAAGTACTGACTTTATAAACAGAGAATTCGAAAAACTACTCAAGAAACATGGAGTTCACCATCGAGTATTCATGCCCTATCATCCTCAGACCAGCGGATAAGTTGAAGTATCCAACCGTAAAATCAAAGAAATCCTAAAAAAGACGGTCGGATCAACCCGAAAGGATTGGTCTCTAAAACTGGATGATGCACTTTGGGCATACTGAACAACATTTAAAACACCGTTAGGGACTACCCCATTTCACTTACTATATGGAAAAGCATGCCATCCCCAAGTAGGATTCGCACATAAAGCAAAATGGGCCATCAAAAAGACAAATTTCGATGCTAAACCCGCTGCAGAAAAGAGATTGATCCAGCTAAATGAGGTAGACGAAAATAGGCATCACACCTACAAAAACTCGAAGTTATACAAAGAAAGGACAAAAGCCTATCACGACAAGAAAATAAATTCTAGGCATTTCGAACCGAATGATCAAGTGCTCCTATATAACTCGCTTTTAAATCTATTTCCCAAAAAACTATGTTCTCGTTGGTCGGGACCCTTCACAATTAAAGAAGTTACGCATAGTGGGGCAGTCATCCTATTTAATCCTAAAGAAGAGGATTTCATGGTGAATGGACAGAGAGTGAAACATTATTGGCCTCAAGCCGAAATTCCCCACACTCAGATCATACGTCTGGAGGTGTCTGACCCCGAATAATAAAACTATTTCTCGTCAAGCTAATGACTTTAAACAAGCGCTGAGTAGCAGGAAATCCACTGAATCTAAAAAAAAAGAAAATTTAATTTTAAAAATCTAAAATTTAAATCTTTTAATTACTTATTTTTGCATTTACATATTTATTAAGTAAAAGAGGAGTCAACAAACAGACCATCGATTGATGCCCCTATAGGACAATCGATCGACGGTTATCTGTCGAGTAGGTTAACTCGACATCACCCCATCTCATAAATCACTTTTTTCTCAAAACCGCCAAAACACAAAATGAGTAGACACTCGATTTCTCTCAAAAAGTTTGGCCGAATTTGCTCGTTCTTAAGCCCTGATGACTCGATTTTCACCCTCTCTTACTATTTAGTTCACTAAATCCTCTGATCATCAAGGTATGTTCTCTAAATCTCATATTTTAGGGAAACTTTTAGGGTTTATAGAAAAATTGAATTTTTATCATGTTAGCCCGAAATTTAGAACACTCTAGGGTGTTGGATTACTAGATTAGGAACTATCTACCATCTTTACACATATTTGAACGATTGAGTTTGTTCTTTAGGATTCAGTATCCCATGGTTCGCAATCCCGCATCGATCGATGACCATGAAGGCGTCGTCGATCGATAGACATGAGGAAAAATTGATCGATGCCCATGCGGTTTCGTCGATCGGTGGTTGATAATATATACACCGATTCTGATTCTTGGCTTTTTTATTCAATGCAGATGAACGAGGCTCACTGAGGCAAGGTTCGAGACTAGTGCTGGGGTCAAAATCGGTCACGAAGGAATCAACGTCAAAAAACTACTAGGAAATGCACCCTTTTGTGAAAAAGAGATAATATCTCGGAAAAAAGGGAACGGAAAAAACAAAGTCAAATCTCGTCTGACCACGAAGGAATGGTATGCATAAGTGAGCCATCAAGAAGAGTTTTTCTTAAGACTTTGGGTCTACGTATCCACGAACGGCAACACGACGAAACGACTAGAAGACTCGATCATCCAACTCCCCAGACGGAGAAGTTGGCCGAGCAAGACGTCCAACTCATCGAATAGGCAAATCGAACCACAAGAACCGACCAACTTTTCCGTTCAGCGAGTTTCACCACTTCAACTCGCCATATGGACGAGTTGGACAGCACAAGCCGACCAACTTGCCCGTTCGGCGAGTTTGACAGCGTGGGCCGACCAACTCGCCTGTTCGGCAAGTCGGATCAATCAATCCATTTTGACCTCATCCTCGTAAATCCCTCCTTTGAAACTTGATCGAAGTCATATTTGTTTCGTCTCGATCGGGATTGACATTGGACTTTTACCAAAAGAAACTTGTTTTCTCGTGAAAGGATCGGATCGATCATATAAGAGAAGAACAGTTAACTAAACACCTGGATTCGCACACTCCATAAGAAAGATCCTAACTCTCGGACGACGTTGTCTTAAGAATGCTCTTTCGATAAAATCGTAAAAACGCCTAAGTCAAAAAATGGCCCGAGAGGGTCTAAAACTCGACTTAAGGCCCACTCACGATTTTATCCAAAATTGAGCCCAAAATTTGTGACAGATTATCTTTTATTTTGCAGGAAGGGATAAATGTTAAGTCTGGAAAACGAATGTCAAGATTGGAGGATAAATGTTAAGTTTCCAGATAATCATGAAGATTGAGGAAAAAAAGGAATATTTTCGCGAAGCGATAAATTCAACCAAGGGCAGGAAGGGAAAGAGCAAACCGCCTCTAGAGGATTATATAAGTACCTCGAGGGTGATGATGCAGGACACACGAAAATCTCCACTCAGAGCAAACATAGCATAGCACTTAGAGCATTTAGGCAACTTTTCGTTTTTGTTATTCGAGCTGCGACTCAACTAGGGTTTTGCAGTCTTAGGTTGTTAGAACTAGGGATATTGCCGACAGCTCTCATAGCCAAGGCTTCAATCCTATTGTAAATGCTCATACGCAAATTCGGAATAAGACATCTATTTGCTCTCTTTTCGATTCTTACTTTATTTTTCGATCTTTACTTCGTATTCTGACTGATTGACGTGTGGTTTAGCATATATTCGAGACCTCTGGGAAACTAGGGTTTACCCTGCGTGCGTTCCTAATTCAACAGAAATCGACAGTGTAAATTTCGGTTCCCACATTTTAACGCAAGAAGAAGGGGGTCAGATTACTCTAACTCATGGCCACAAAACGCTTGATCGAAACAATGTCTGGTAATACGAAAGATAATACAACAGCTCGCAACAACGCTGGTAAAACAGCTCCAGCAGTGACTTCTCCCATCTCCAATGCTTATGCAAACGCAGCAGTGCTTGAGAACATCGAAAACCTAGTCGCGACTCTTCGCCACATGCACCGAAATAAGCTCGTGATTTCTCTCACTAAACAGAAAGGTCAACGATAAAATCTATCAAACCCCGTAAAGTTCGTCTCTTTACAGAGTTGGAAAAATCTCAGCGCATAAAGGTTTGACCAAAAGACCTTTTTCGAAAACTTTTCGGAAAAATAAAACTAGCTCTCCCAGAAATTGCGGAGAAACCCTAGATTACTCGCGGAGAAAGGAAGCACAGTAAATTGGGCGCACAACCTCCACTGTTGTACTTCTTCCAAACAATTTTCGACGAAACGTTATTGATCTCTATTGATCAGTCGGAACCTAAAACGGGTGAAGAAAACTAAACTAAGCAAAACGAGAGGTCGTATTCCTCACTGCTAAAATGTTTTCTGAAACCTAAGATTTCGTAAAAAGTCAAGCTTCGAATCTATGCGACATATTAAGTTAATTCCCTCAAAATCCCCTCGGATCAATCCTGCGGAAACGAGAAAATCTCTGATTAAGTTGACTCCAGATAATTAAGCTCATCACAGCCAAAGTTTCAGAGGCTAAAACGTGAGTTTCTGAAAAAAATGGCTCTCTAACAGCCAAACACGAAAACACGCTCACATAACGACTTTCGTAAAATTAAACTCAACAAAATTTTACGAAACAGCTTTCGTAAAACTAAACTCATGACATTTCGCGGAATAACTTTCATAAAGTTCAAGCTCAACAACGTTTTCCAAAACAGCTTTCGTAAAATCAAACTTGACATGTTTTATGGAACATTGTTTGCAAAGTGAGACGAGTTAGCATTTTTATGATACAACTTTCGTAAAAAAAATTGAAAACTTTTAGGAAACGACCGCCCCAGCATACCATCAAAACTCGAGTCGAACCAATCCAACTCGCCGAACGGGCGAGTTGGACCGTAGGATCCGTGCAACTCACCCATTGATCGATCTAAATCTTATGAATTTTCCTGTCTCAATCTAATGTTCTGCGACTGCTTAGGCAGATTTTGCAAACCGATCTATACTCTCGGAAAGCCGAAAAATGATCGCAACGCACACTTAGCTTTCTTCCTAAGAAAAGAAGGAACTAGAAACGCGAACTTTGTCTTAAAACCGTATCGTTCCTAGTATTTTTCTTAAAACCAATGTATTCCTAGTCCTCAATCTGAAATTCCCAAGTCACAATCCTAGCCTCGTCTTTAAACCGACATGGATTGTTGATCATCCCAATCTTTGAAAGAAAAAATGTACACAACCCTTCAAATTATCGGTTCAGCCGTTTCTTTCGTAAAAATGAAAAGGATTAGGTACATATATTATACTTATATACTCCCATACTTCAAAAAAAATGTCTCGGCATCAAGAAAACGATTTCGACAAAAAAACTCTCACAGTAGTAGATAGAAAATCATTTAGGCCATGTGATGCCCCATAAAACCGATCATCCATTAATTTCGTATAACTATGACATTTTATATGGAAGAACCTACGAGAAAACAAGATCGGTGTCATGAAAAACGACTTCGCAATGCGGAAAAGAGAATGAGGAAAACACATTCCAAAGAGAATGAGTAATCTGCGAGAGACATTCTCAATTTATTTCTATGTCATTCACTTCTCGTAAAACTTACGTGAAACATACTTCGTATAGCCACACCAAGTTATGCGAAGATACTTTCGGAAACGAAAGTAGCAAGTTTTACGGAGAAGTGTTCTGGACAATTTACGTATAGCTAAAACAAAGTCATATGACTCGTCTCTCAACGAAAAAAACTAAACTCTTCGCACTAGGATCTTACAGATCTCACTCCTTAGCCATGCGGCTCGCTGTATTCTGCCTCCCATCTCTCTTGGTTCATTCCGAGCAGGCAATCATCTTGCACAGGTTCTTTATCGAGCCTTTTAGGTTTTGTCTTCATCATACAAAAATAAAAAAAATTCGTACAACTATAGCACGGAAAACTCCGACTTGGCCCGTCGATCTCGACAAACGCTCTTTGGCCCTCAGCCAATTACCTCCTAAACTAACATGACCTTAAGGTTAACACGAACGTTCCAAAGTCCATCCATGACCAGAAACATCCTCGGCTATTCGGCTGAACACATCCTTCAGATCGAGCCAAAATGTTTGAGCAACCACTGCTCCAGCCAATCACTTAGCGGCAAAACGACAATCCACAATTAGTTTAAAAACGCCAAGTGCAAATAACTATCGTATAATCCAGAATCAGAAATCATACGACAAATTTTTAATATCGAAACTTAGTCGTAACCACCGTACGGTTAATGGAAAACATAAACTTGTCGAAAACAACCAAGTTACATATGTTCTGCAGTTTACTCTAAACCCACAGTGTTTTACAAGTGAAAAGCGGCACATAAGGAAAAACTCGTGACAAAGCTCCTCGAGCTATACAAAGCATCATTAACTATACACAAAATAAATCTCGGGGGGGGGGGGGGGGGGGGCGACTCTTCACAAAGCACAGTAAAGGAAGTCGCATATTCTCAGGGACAAATCTACGCGACCCATTGGTCCTAATTCCTCGGAAACAAACTGAAACATTTCTCTTTCGTAAGGTTAAAACAAAAACCTTGTGATACCACACATCTTCAAGCCCGAAAACATTTCAAGCACGAGCTGTGGCATACGAAAGAAAAACTCAACCTTCGACACAGCAAGACGTCGCTAACGCTCGGAGAACAGTTTTTCATCAAAACTTTCCAAAACGGAATGCTCGCCCTAAAAACAGTACGTCCGCGACTATAAAACATACACGCCTTCTTAAACACGTATCCTTCGCAAAGGTTCAAAAACGATTATATCTACAAATAAGGTTGTTGCTAATCACAACAAACTCTTAATGTCCTAAACAGACTAAGCCATCTCGTAGAGATAGCTCTCGAACACCCGACACAAGGGTAATAGCGCTATAAAAGAAATCCGAAATTTTGGTCAGCACTTTTGGGAGACTTAAAATTGTCCTCGAAGAGATGCTCGATTCCTACCATACAAGTCACATAAGCTGAGAACATATCGCGGACTTTAAAGCGGGATGGAATCAGGTCGAAAGTGATACGGGAATCGTAAGCCAAAATAGTCATTGAACCCCCTAAAACATTGATTAGACCTAGGTCTTACCCTAAACCCAGAAAATTGGTCTCTAACATCTCAAGGCATGATATCGAAAAGATATGAGATCCTGAAATAATGTCTCTTTGTCCATATCTAAGCGCTCTCAAAACTTTGGAAAACTTTTCAAGAATCTCAAACGAGAAATGAATAGGACGATCCGCAAAAGAGTTGGGAGCGAGATGACAACTCATATCCTTCCTCTATAATTGACAAAGTTCCGAATCTACTTAAGCTCCTTGTCAAGTCAGAAGCCTATTTTATTCATTTAAAAAGTCGCAAAGCGGCCGGGATCTGAAGCCACACACTGTCAGTCCTGAAAACATAAATATGGCCACACTCGCCAAAATAAACAGCCACGAGGCTAGTCTCGAAGCCGACAAAGATCCAATATACAATGCCATGGGTAGCAACATGCCAGATAATGTCTACATGACACACAGCTAAACCATAAAGGTCTCACTGGAAAACAGGAAGTAAGAACCTTAACTCCGGAACGAACTACGAAAGGCTTGATCCCTTTTACCAGGGTACGTAGGCAGCCTTCACAAGGCGCAGCCCCAATCCTACTGCATTCCGCTCTTAGAGGAATAAGTAGACCACTTTCAACGGACCTTTTCAAACATTGATTCCGCCTACCTTACCAAACCTGCCAAAGCCGCTCGCTAGAACCATATGATTCTAACGAGCTGGAGGGCTAAATGTTGGGGTCAAAATGCTCACGACGGAATCAACGTCAGAAATCTACCGGGAAATGCGCCCTTTGTGAAAAAAAAGAGATAATATCTCGGAAAAAGGGGAACGGGAAAAATCAAAGTAAAATCTCGGCTGACCACGAAGAATGGTCTGCATAAGTGAGCCATCAAGAAGAGTTTGTCTTAAGAAATTGGGTCAACGTATCCCCGAACGGCAACACGACCAAACGACTAGAATACTCGATCATCCAACTCCCCAAATTGAGAAGTTGGCCAAGCAAGACGTCCAACTCATCGAACGGGCATAGGAAACCACAAGAACTGACCAACTCGCCCGTTTGGCGAGTTGGGTGGATCAAGACGACCAAGTTTTGCAATCCGACTCGCCCGTTCGGCAAGTTGGATGAATCAATCCATTTTCACCTCGTCCTCGTAACTCCCTCCTTCAAAACTTGATCGAACTCATCTTTGTTTCGTCTCGATCAAGATTGACATTGGACTTTTATCGAAAGAAACTTGTTTTTTCGTGAAAGGATCGGGTCGCAGCCCCGTAAAAATATCCTAACTATCAGGTGATGTTGCCTTAAGAATGCTCTTTCGATAAAATAAAAAAAACACCTAAGTCAAAAAACAGCTCGAGAGGGTCTAAAACTAGGCTAAATGCCCACTCACGATTTTATCCGAAATCGAGCCCAAACTTTGTGACCGTTTATCTTTTATTTTGCAGGAAGGGGTAAATGTTATGTTCAGAAGATGAATGTCAAGATTGGAGGATAAATATTCAGTTTCCAAAGATAGTCATGAAGATCGAGAAAAAAACGGAATATTTCCGCGAAGCGATAAATTCGACCAACGGCATGAAGGGAAATAGCAAACTACCTCTAGAGAAGTATATAAGTACTTCAAGGGTGGTGATGCAGGACACACGAAAATCTCCACTCAGAGCAAACATAGCATAGAACTTAGGCAACTTTTCGTTTTTGTTATTCGAGCTATGACTCAACTAGGGTTTTTGACTCTTAGGTTGTTAGAACTAGAGATCTCGCCAACAGCTCTCCTAGCCAAGGCTTCTATCCTGTTGTAAACGCTCATACGCAAATTCGGAATAAGACATTTATTTGCTCTCTTTTCGATTCTTACTTTATTTTTCGATCTTTACTTCGTATTCTGACTGATTGGCGTGTGGTTTAGCAGATATCCGGGACCTCTGAGAAACTAGGGTTACCATGTGTTCCTAATTCAACAAAAATCGACAATGAGAAATTCGGTTCCCACAACTGGTAGCTGCTCCACCACAGGGTCCTCCATACCGACACCCTTGGCCAAAGGAGGAAGAAATTTTGCTCAAGACGTTTGAGTTTTCTCAAGACGTTTGAGAACTTCCCTGAACCTGGAGCAGCTGTAGCATTGAGGGGATACACCCATCGTCCGGTGCGTGAGGAGTGGGACGATTTGGACAGCCTCTACTATAATGTTTGGCAAAGCATTTCTATTGAGCCCACCAGGTTCGCCGACAGACGCACCTTGAAGAAGTTGGGGCTATAGACAGACTTCACACAGATGGTGAGGGAGCTCGGCTTAGACAGCATGGCTACTAAGCCATACCCTCTTTACCCAAACCTGGTCCGACAGTGCATCACCACAGCTCAGGTTCTCTACAAGAGCCGTCGGGTGAAGCTGGCGAATGAGGCTACTCTGACCTTTCTCATCAGAGGCATAACATACCGGATCACCATTTCGGAGCTCTGTGAGATCTACGAGTTCGACACCGGCACTCTCGCCTGCTCAATTGCTCCTTTCCCTTGTATGCCTACCTTTTGGGAACTCATTGCTACAAGCCCCTTCGACTCGGCCTTTGCTACTCAGACGGTATTCGCCACCCCACCTTGCGCTACTTCATGAAGGTCCTTGCCATCACTCTGCTGTGCAAGATGGAACCCAACAAGGTTAGGGTTCAAGGCCTCACACTGCTGTACTACTCTGTCAGAGAGTTGGTGGGACTTGATGATGAGGTCTATCACCCACCATTGAGCGACTAGAGGGTGAGCTTGGGGCCTATTTTTGCTGAGTACTTGGCGACCCTGAAGAAGAAATCCTTCACGGGTTCTGTTCGGAGGAAGGAGACGATCGGGAGCCTCTTGACGCCTCTATTCAGCTTTCTCGGCATCAGCTTTGAGGGAGCCTCAATAGAGAAGGACTTGCGCTTCATGGATGAGAGACACTTGGCGAGGACTGGCTGTCTGAAGGAGGGACGCTATTGGTCTTTCGTGGATGACGAGGGGCCTAGGATGATAGCACTTCCAGCGACAGGGGTGACAGGCTTTGATAATGATCTAGATCACCTCGCTTTCAGACCAGCTGAGCAGCACCTCCACATAGCACCTCTCAGAGTGCACTGCAGAGGAGGCCTCCGACCATCCCATCCAACCACAGCAACAGCATAATATGAGCCAGCACAATCACCTCCACATCTCCCAGCCTTCCCTTGGATTCCAGAGACCCCCATCCACGGCCGTGGTGACTTCCAGAGAGTAGTGGTGGATGCACTTTGTGCTATATGGGCAAGGGTGGAGACGATGTCTCGATGCCAGTGTTTCAGCTGTCACAGAACCAGAGCGAGATCGCCACCAGGACCCGCACCACAGCCTCAGCAGATCGACTCAGACACATCACACGAGGAGTAGTCCCCATTGTTACTCCCTCGCCTCTTATCTTATTCTCAGACTTATATTCCTACTTGTTTATTTTGTTGCCTTTGGATTTAGACTTATTATTATTATTATTATTATTATTATGCTATTTGGATGATTGATGTGTGTTTGAGTGTCTAACAGAGCTAACACAGAGAGAGATGGCCAGAATGGAGACTAGACATGTGCACGATTTCAGCCTAATACGTCTAGTATCGATCGACTGCACTTGGTTGTTGTCGATCGATATGTGATCTAACAAAGATGTTTAGTAGGTAGTTTGAGTTCCCCATTGATCGACGGTGATGGTTTACCATCGGTCGACACACACTTCTACCCCTCGATCAACACTCTCATATAGAGAGAGGTATCGAATATTCTACATATACTATTTACATATGATTTAATTTTTCCTAACCAATCCGAGACGGATTTCACTAGGGACATTGTAATTTTAGTCTGGGGGAGGTTCGCTAATGCTATTTAATTTGTTTTGAATTTTATTTGCTATATATATAAGTTTTTCAAAAAGTTTTATTGAGTCAAGAAGGAGACTATGATCAAGATTTATTATTGACTAACCACACTTTAGCAACATTTTTAGAAGGTTGTTGCAGAGATTACTAGAGATACCAAAGTGGATCATCCTTGCATTATATATCAGTTGCTTAGAAAGTTTGAAGGAACCAAACCTGATTCCAACATTAATCCTGACATTATCTGCTTGCTTTGGGATTTGGTATACATTGGATTGGATTCCTTCTGCAAGTCTATAGGTACAAGTCATTGCACCTTTGATTCCCTTCTCTCTTTCTCTTCAGCATATACCTGATAGCTTAAAAGATTGAGATGACTTCCCAAGATACACAAGGGTAGGTAAATTACATATGACCCCAATATTCTAATTTGGAGGAATGATCACACATCTTACAAGCAAGGGGTAGGTACATTACCAATGACCCCACTATTCACCTACAACTTTTCCCAAAAAGAAAAAGAACAAAAAAAAGAAAAGAAAAAACAAAAGAAAATCGAAAATGAGATGGCAAGATGGATTGTATCAGCATCATTGTCCATTAAGTTTGAGATCAAGAAAGATTCAGAGAGGAAAAGGGGGAAGAAAAGAATCAGAGAAGACTTTGTACCTAGTTGTTCAGATACTTGCAGAGGTAGAGTCCATGTATCCTTTAATCGATACTCCCAAGGTAAAGCCTAAACTTTATTTTATGCAAAGAAATTAAATCAGTAAAGGGGTGAGTCAGACTATATCTGCTAAGTTGTTAGTAAATTGGATTTTGTTACTATACTAGGATAGGGTATATAAAGTTTCTCTGTGATTGACTTGATAGGATGTGGTTGCAACAGAGTAAGGTGACAATTATACTAAGACATTATGTGAGTCTCCGCTTTCCAAACATCTTTCACAAGCTTAAGCAAAAGGTTAAGTCTGGGGGAGTTGATATAGCCTATTTATTACCAGTTTTAGCCACGTTCTAGGCTCTATTTAGGGTCTATTATGTGTGTTTAGACTATATTTTGGAGTGTTTACAGATCTAGGTATTCTTTGGAAGCAATGGAGCTTTTGAGCTATTTTGGAGCATTTAGGATGCTCAGCCAGAAACTCAGAGTCGGATCATGTTTATTTATTAAAGGATCGATCGACGTCACACCTCGTGTGTCGATCGACAGTCAAGTCGGCCAAGAGATTTATGAATACCTGAGAAATTACAAGTTTTACCTAGAAGTTTCATCATTTTCAAGACAAGTCCTTGGCCGAAATATACACTATTTATTAGGGTTTTCTATCTTAGTTTAGAGGGCAGCCAGAGAATCAGTTCTAAGAGTTGGAACACCTTGATACATCTATTGGAGAGAGAGATCCGGCCCTTATTACAAAGAAGATCTTGAACTCCTTATCATTTTACTCAATTTATTTAATGTAACTTATTCAGACTTTAATCATGTTCTTTATTGCTATGTCTGAGTAGTTCATTGTTAGATTTAGGGTTCTTCAATAGTAGTAATATCTTATTGATTTTATAGAATTGTTAGGGTAATTTTCTTGGTTCTTTGTTTAAGTTGCTCTTAATGCTAAGTTGAATTTGATCACCTCAATCTTAGAATTTAGGGTTCCATAGAGCAAGCGAGAGCCATAGCGCAAGCGAGAGTTTGGTTATGACCCCGAACCTATCTTAAACAATCTAAATAATTGGTAACAAACGAGAGTTAAATTGGAAGTTTAGAGAACCCATCAAACCCCGAAACCAGTACCGTTTAAAAAGAGCATCGATTGATACCACTATATAGACATTGATCGATACTCAACCGAGATGCGCGAGAGTGATCTCCTAAACTCTGAGATTTTAGTTCGAGAACGGTACTTAATTAAAACCCTAGCAATTTATTAATCTGCAATGCCTTATCTTACCTGAGAATTCACTCTAAGTCTAATTCCTTAATTTAACTTTCACAACCCAAATCAATCTTGCAATCACTTGTTTGCTATTATTAATATTTATCTAGCTTTAATTCGACAGCAATAAATCTATTGTGCAATCCTAGAGTCTTTGTGGATTTGATCCCTAAGTACTACATTGAACCTCTTATTTGATAGAGTAAAAGTGGGAATAGGATTAATTTGAGAGTGATATAAAACCCCACATCACCAGGCTTCAAAGGTTGACGTCGGAGGTTTCTCGTTCTATAAACACAAAATATTGTTTGAGAAACTCCGAAGCGAGTTAGCGGGAATTTTCGATGGAGTTTAACCTAAGTTGAAAGAACCACTCAAACACTGCTCCTTGGAGGTTCTCGACGAAGAGGAGGCAATGGACAGCATCTCTTTCGTTCTACCTGAAACTGTCCTATCGTGATTTGGTAGGCTTGTAGGTGTGCCTTGGGATCAGTCGTACCATTGTAGGTGGGTACCTTGATCTTTCCAGGATCCGATACTTTGGTATCGGTGATGCGAGCTGTGAAGGGTGTTTTCTAAGCTTCCTCGAGCAGTCAATCGATTTCGAGTGCGGCACTAGTACTGTAGTGAATTTGAGATTTCATCGCTCTTACTTTCGCGGTCGTTTTCGTGATGTATTCGCGGAGATCGCAAATCTCGAGATCATCTCCAACGGTTTTCCAACCTCGTCGGCGTTTGTTGCGAGTGATTTGAGCCTGCTCTTCGGCTATTTAATCATGTTCTACCTAGAAGATGTTATCTTCTTCTTCGCTCATGGGTTTGTCAAACAGGGAGTCTTCCTGAGCCACGCGGCTTCTTGTCCTTCTCGGATGTACGTCAGCGCCTTCTTCTGAATTATCGGACTGCTCGATGGAATCCAAATCTATACGTCTGACCTCGTGTTCCTCTGTTCCATGCTCCAATGGTGGAGGGTGTTCTGAGTAGGGTTTGTCTCGCTGGGATTTTGTCCTGATGAATTGTCCCGCGAGTTTTCAGAGCTGTCCAGCGGAGTTGCGAAGTCGAGTTTTCTCCCACAAACCCTGGACGTTCCACCTGGACGAACTACTCCGGCCCTTGTTGTTAGGGTTTTGAGCAGTTTAGCGAGAGATCCCATGAGTTTCTCATGTTCCTCCGACTTTTTTTTAAAAGCGGACAACATCTTTTTTACCTCCTTGAACGCCGCTAGTGTTGGCATCAGCGTTAACCGCGGTGACGTTCGCTTCTGGAGTTTTGATGTCGTCACCAATGCTTCCATCATCTTGAGTTCTTCGGTTGGTTTGATCGTCAGTAGAAATGTCCGAACGAGCGTTTGTGGCTGAGAGTTAGATTGATCCGTACCCCCCCCCCCCCTCGTTCTAGCGCCAAACTGTAGGAACCGAAATTCGCACTGTCAATTTCCGTAAAATAAGGAAAGTTAATAAACCCTAACTTTACCAGAGGTCCCCGATTTCTGCTAAGCCAAACGTCAAGCAAACAGACAATGAAAACAGACGAAGTACATAATCGATAAAAATGAAAGAGAGCAAAGAAGATATTATTCCGAATTCGTGAATGAGCGTTACAAAAGGTAAACCCTCGGCCGCAAGAGTGTTGGCAAGTTTGGTAGTTCTAACCACCTAAGACTTCTTAACTTAGTTGAGTCGCAGCTCAAGAATAGAAAACGGAAAAATTCCTAAATCGTTCTAAGTGCTAAATTTGTT
Source organism: Moricandia arvensis (assembly GCA_905132765.1). Classification (NCBI taxonomy): domain Eukaryota; kingdom Viridiplantae; phylum Streptophyta; class Magnoliopsida; order Brassicales; family Brassicaceae; genus Moricandia; species Moricandia arvensis. The sequence continues at coordinate 13,782 of CAJHQP010001712.1, forward strand.
GTGTGTTTCATGTCCTCTTCGTCTCTAACCTTGGCGTTCCTTATATACTACTCTTTAAGGTAGTTTTTTCTTTCTTTTTCTGCCCCGAGTTGTGTTTATCGCTTTGAGGAAATATTCCATTTTTCTTTGATCTTCATGATTATTCCTCGAAACTTAACATTTATCTTTCGGACTTGACATTTATCTTTTCCTGCGAAAAATAGATAAACCGTCATAGTATCTCTGGGCTCAATCAAATCTAAAATCGTAAGTGGGCTATTAGCCGCGTTTTAAACCTTTTCGAGCCAATTTTTGACTTAACTGTTTTTACGATTTCTTCGAGAAAAAAAACTTTTGGAATGACGTTAGTTTTATAAATAGTTCAAATAAAACCTGTATTTGAGGTAACTTTGGTGTTAAGTTAACCATTTCCGTTTTATACAAACAATTTGAATTCATAAGAGAAAACAAGTCCTTACGGTTTTTATCGTAATGTTCCAACGGTAACTCCAATCAAGACTGAACAGGAGACATTTTGATCGAGGTTAAAAAGAGGCACTGATTGGAACCGATGCGGATGGTGCTGACCCAACTCGTCTGATGGCAAGCTGGACATGGTCGATCCAACTCGCCATCAGGCGAGTTCGACAAGCTGATCCAACTTGCATGATGGCAAGTTGGAGTGGCTGATCCAACTCGCCACAAGTCGAGCTGGATGGGCAATCTCAAATCGTTTGATGACGAATTTGACGGTGACAGTTCAACTCACCATCAGGCGAGTTGAACGGAGACCATCCAACCCGCTGATTTAGCATATTTATTACCAGTTTTAGTCCATGTTATAGGCTTTATTTAGGGTCTATTATGTGTGTCAAGGATATGTTTTAGAGTATTTACAGGTCCATGAATGTTTTGGAGATAGTAGGAGCATTTAGAGGAGAAGAATTTGTAGCTGACTATATGAGGAGTGGAAGTACAAGCATGTCATCGTTCGACGACACAACCTTTGGAGTCGACCGATGATAGAAGACCAAGGTCAATCGATGATGCACACTAGCCATCGATCGACTCCCAACTCACACACAGCCGATTAAAAAGTCCAAGTTTAGAAGACAAATGACAAGATTGCCCTCGACGAGTTTTGACCCAAGTTTTTGGGTTTTTAAATTTATACTTATGTGTTGAGAACATCCAAAGTGTGCAAGTACAAGCGTAAGAAAGGCTTGGCATACCTTACATAGCTTTAAAGTTCTAGATTTTAGGGGAGAAGATTCATAACTGCTTAGGGAGTTTTTTATTGGCACCCCAGCATTTTAACCTGGACCCGAAGACCCGACCCGGACCCGGTCCAAAAATACCCGACCCGAACCCGAACCGAAAGTTTACAAGTACCTATTGGGTCTAAATTTCTTTTACCCGAATAGACCCGGACCCGAAGAGAACCGACCCGAATAGACTCGGACCCGAAAAGAACCGATCCAAATAGACCTGACCCGCAAGAACCGATTTGTACCCGACTTAAAAACATGTATATTAAAACTATGATTTTTTGTGTTATGTTTTATATATATATATATTATATTTTATTTAGTTGAAATTTTTTTTGTTAACAATATTTATTATTATTTTGAAACATTTTTAAGTAATATGAAGCTTTAAACTATAAAATTTAGAGTTTAAAATGATTTATGTTTTCAGGACCCGAAAGACCCGGACCCGACCCGGAACCGACCCGGACCCGACCCGGAACCGACCCGAAAAATTACAAGTACCTATATGGGTCTAAATTTTCAGGACCCGAAAGACCCGGACCCGACAGGACCCGACCCGAACTCGGAACCGACCCGAAAAATTACAAGTACCTATATGGGTCTAAATTTTCAGGACCCGAAAGACCCGGACCCGACAGGACCCGACCCGAACCCGACCCGAGGACCCGGATGCCCAGGCCTATTCTAGTATACTTACATATCTCTGCTTCCTATCAACTATAATTCATCAGGTTTGAAACTCTAGATCTAGCATATGTACATTTGCATAAAGTTAGTTTATTAGAATATTTCCATATTTGCATTATTTCCATATTTGCATTATTAGCCTATTTCCATATTGCATCTCTACTTGTTGATAAGAAATATTTTCTTAACTGGTTGTTTGCCACCAATATATACATTCACCTAGCTTAATCTTTTAGAAATAAGAAATCTATGGTGTGCCATTGCTCTCTGTAAATTCGATCCCGAAGTACTACACATGATCTCTTTTGGCAAGAGTATTATTTGTGTGTTAAGACTAGAGTTAATTTGAGAGGTATATGCTTAGGATATTTATATCATGCTAGAACAATAAAAACACGCATGTTAAATTTGGCGTTGTTGCCGGGGAGCATTGATCGCCAGTAGATTTAATTTCTAGGATTTAATCTAGACTTTATTACTACTTTCAAGTTCCTAAATTTTTCTTTTTCTTTTGTTTTCAGGTGCATGCAAAGATACACCAGAAGCAATAAAGGACAAGAACTACTATTCTCTGATCCCGATATACTCGAACGTATAAAGGACAAGAACTAATATTCAAGAACTACTTTTCCTTTCTTTTCATTTGTTTTTCGGGTGCATGCAAGGGAATCCAGGTTTCAACAGGAACTCCTATGGGAATGGTCAAAGGATTAGCTTTAATCAGGGTTCACAACAAAAGCCCATCAACAACAACAAAACTTATGGATCTTCTTACTACCAGAATCCTCCTCCAGAGACTCAAGAAAGCAAGATTAAAGCAATGGTTGACAGAGTTTTAGAGGGACAGCAGAAGATGACTATGGATTTCAATGGAAAAATAAATGTGTTGTACCTCAACCTCGACACCAAGTTTGTCAATCTCAACACCCATGTGAAGAAGTCGGAGAATCAAGTGCTGCAAACAAGTGAAACCATTAGGAGGCATGAAAGCCTGATCAAGGAGAAGATAGAGGTTGGACAGAAGCACCATGTCAATGCATTAATCGATGATGATTTTTGGCAGGAAGTTGAGAGGGAAAATCTCCATGAAGGAGATTTTCGTGTGGAAATTTTGATGTCATTTGGCAGTTCGCATTGGTCTCAATCGACACCAAGTAACAAGCATTGATCGATGGCAAATCCTACGGCATCAGTAGCTTCGTGTGAATTGACTAGCTTCGATCGACATCTACACGAGAAAATCGACCAACAGAGAAATAGAGGTATTGATCGACAGTGCGACCTAAGAATCGATCGACAGACAAGAAAGCTAGTTTGACTGCCAAGCATCAATGCGAGTTTGATTGTGCGTCCAACCACAAAGGTTTCAGAACAGTATGCTGACACATCTGAAAGTATGGATCTTGATAGAGAAGATGAGGGATACTCTAAGAGGAAGCAAAAGATCCCCAAACATCTACGCAAAGAAGCCAATGAAAAAGAGATTGATAGTTTTACCAATAGAGTTTTCAAAAGTCCTTTAGATACTCATTTTGATGAAGCTTATTATTCTCACAGGTTGTGGATGATTTTCAGGGAAACAAGGGCGATGAATGATGATATAGAGGCCATGTTCAATCATATCAGAGAAAAGATGAAACAGAGGACCTCTCGGAAAAAGAAAAGTAACCCTGGGAAGTTTGTGATTTCATGCTTTATAAAGGGCAAAGAATACCCCAATGCCCTCTGCGATATTGGATCATCAGTGAGCATTATGCCAAAAACTATGGCAGAGGATCTAAACCTGAAAGTGGAACCCTCCAATGATTCCTTCACATTTGTAGACTGCTCAAAAGTGAACTTAGGAGGGATGGTAAAAGATGTTCCAGTGCAGATTAACAACACCCTAGTTCCAGTAAACTTCCACGTCATGGACATCAAGATAGATTGGAATTCGGCACTACTACTTGGAGGAGCATTCATGGCTACCGTGGGAGCTATCTGCAATATGAAATTAAACAAGTTGTATTTATCTCTAATTGATCAAAATATTTTCTATGAACCTGTCAAGAATAAGAACAAGGCTACTTTGATTCATTTGTGTGATGATGCAGAACTTGTGGCCACATGCTTCTGCGATTATGAATTCAATGAAGAGTCGGAGGATGGAACATCGATCGATACCCAACCCATACAATCGATCGACACTCTTGCAGTTCAACAATCGATCGACACCCACCCTTTGTTATCAATCAACGACCATCTTCCAGAACCGAACAACAACTGCCACGTAGATGGTAGTTACAACACAGCCTACCCCGAGTACGACGAAGACTACAGAGAAGAAGAGATGATTGAGTATTGTGGTACTGCTATGGAAGAGGCTGGTCTTTATCACATTTCCCATCGACTCGGGAAATTGACATTGATCGACAGTAACCCTATGCCATCGATCGATACTGAACAAGAAGCAGCATCTGAACTAGATTCAGCTGCAGAACGCGAGAAGGAATATGGTTATCTAGAACAAGACGAATTCGGTATCATGAGAGATCCAGACGGTCACGCAAGAGCTATGGATGGCAGAATACTAAATGTCATGAGGGTAGATATTCTAGATAGTCTTGGCAGAGCTAATGGAGCTGGAAACCTTTTCACGCAATAGTCTGGTTATCGAGCATCGATCGACTATCACCATACACCATCGATCGACACATGTGCAGGATACGATGCAGATTACAGAGAGGAAGAGACAGATATTGGTAATCTTAGATTAGATGAGTTCAAAAATTTTGGAGACCCAGAGGGACGTGCACGGACTCTTCATGGGAGAATCCTACATTTATCCAAGGAGGATGTAGCATATGCCCTTATTATGGCTAATGGATCGAGTCATACATTTGGACAGAATCAGCAGCCATCGATCAACGCGCATCATACATCATCGATCGACATTGAGGAGCAGAAGAACGAGCCGATCCGTAATATTCCATACACTCCCAAGCATCCAAGATCGATCGACAGCAACCACCGGGCATCGATCGACAGACCCTTTCCAAAGGTACACAAATTTCGTTTTTCCATTGCCTACAACTTTCCACCATCGATCGACAACAACATCAGGTCATCGATCGAGTGGCACTTCGAGCAAGGTACAAGAGATTTTGATACTGAGGGCAACAGACTTTTCCACTGGGAACAGAAAGATGAGTATGACATCTACAGAGATGAAATGGTAATGCATGAGCTACAGACGGAAGAGTAGTGAATGTGCAATGTGAAGACATCAGAGCACTTCTAGAGAGAGTTAAATTTTTTGAGCAGAGCTACATATGTTTACCAGATCATGCAGCAAAGATCACTATGAAGAATCGAAGGACATACATCAGAGAATAGATTGATGATATTGTGCATGAGATGTACAGAGCTCAAGAGATATCACTGGATGATTTCTACAAGAGGTTGGATGATGTCTACTACCCTAAAGTCAACTGCCTCACCGGTTTGACTGCACGCATGGATGAGATGAAGCAAGATTTGGATACTGTTAAGAGACAGCATGCAATTGGGGCAGACGGACGATCATCGATCGACGGCAACATCAGCCCATCGATTGACACCGAAGACAACGAACAGAAGACGGAAGCAGAAATAGACTTGGAAGATAGGTTCGATGAGATCGCTTTTTCTTAGAGCCTGATGAAGGAAGATATTTCTCGGTAATAAGAAGAATTATCAGAGACTACAGCTGCCAGATTTAGAATGCTACAGCGCATTATTGAGAAACTACAAGGGGAAATGCATTCATTGGAGTTTGCTAGAGCGGTTACAAGGAATTAGAAAACCAGAGGAGATGAGGCAATAAGGAGCTTCCTTAGTACATGGTTTCAGAAGAGCAAAGAAGCTGTAGACGCTTGTCTCCCAAGTGTTAATCCAACTTCATACTAGCCAGAGAGTTAACAACGTCAAGCTTAAGACTATAACCAAGCGCTGAGTGGGAGGCAACCCACTTTTTAGTAAGCTTTTATTTCGCTTTTAGTTATACTACAATTTATTTCGAGTTTTACTTTATTTTATAGACTGTTTGAGTCACCGGGAAACGCGGCGGCATAGGAACCACGGGACCCCCATCAGTCGATATTGGATCGCTACCATCGATCGACTCTACACACCTACCATCGATCGATACTCTTTACAGATGGTATCGAGTTTTCTACTTACACTATTTACTTCTGATTTGATTTTTCCTAACCAATCAGGGACAAATTACACTGGGGACAGTGTATCTTAAGTATGGGGAAGGTTTGCTATTGCTATTTGATTTGTTTTGAGTCTTATTTACTACATATATATATATATATATATATATATATATATAAGTTTTTCAAAAAAAAATATTGAGCTAAGAAGGGGACTATGATCAAGATTTAGACTAACCACACTTTAGCACCATTCTTAGAAGGTTGTTTGCAGAGATTACTAGAGATACCAAAGTGGATCATCCTGCCACTATTTCACACTTACTTAGAAAGTTTAAAGGAACCAAAGCTGATTTCCAACAATAATCCTGACATTATTTGCTTGCTTGGTAACACTGGATCGAATTCCTTCTGAAAGTCTGTAGGTACAAGTCATTGCACCTTTGGTTCTCTTTTCTCTTTCTCTTCAGCATCTACCTAATAGCTTAAAAGATTGAGACGACTTCTCGAGAAACAGAGGGGTAAGTAAATTACTTAGGACCCTACTATTCTAATTTGGAGGAACGATCACACATTTTTGGAAGCGAGAGGTAGGTACATTACATGTGACCCCATTATTCGCCTACAACTTTTCCCAAAAGCAAAAGAAAAAGAAAAAAAAAGAAAAGAAAATAAAAAGAAGAGGAAAATCGAAAACGAAATGGCAAGATAGACTGTATCAGCATCATTGTCCATTAAGTTTGAGATCTAAAAAGATTCAGAGAAAAAAGGGGGAAGAAAGGAATCATAGAAGAATTTGTGCCTAGTTTTTCAGATACTTGCAGAGGTATAGTTCATGTGTCCTTTGATTGATACTTCCAAGGTAAAGCCCACACCTTTATTTTATGCAAAGAAATGAAATCAGTAGAGGGGTGAGTCAGACTAGTATTTGCTATGTTGTTGGTAGACTGAATGTTTGCTCTACTAGGATACGGTATATAAAGTTCTATGTGATTGACTTGATAGGATGTGGTTGCAACAAAGTAAGGTAACAGTTATACTTAGACATTATGCGAGTCTCCGCTTTTCAAAACCTTTTTCACAAGCTTAGTTTGCTTGAGGACAAGCTTAGTTTGCTTGAGGACAAGCAAAAGGTTAAGTCTGGAGGAGTTGATATAGCCTATTTATTACCAGTTTTAGGCCATGTTCTAGGCTCTATTTAGAGTCTATTATGTGTGTATAGGATATGTTATAGAGTATTTACAGGTCCGGGAACGTTTTGGAGATATATAGAGATACTTGGAGTTTTTGGAGAATTTAGAGGAGAAGAATCCGTACCTGGCTATTTGAGGAGTCGAAGTACAAGCCTGTCATCGATTGACGACACAACCTTGGAGTTGACCGATGATAGAAGACCAAGGTAGATCGATTATGCACACTATCCATCGATCGACGCCCAACTCGCAGACAACCGATTTAAAAGCCCAAGTTTAGAAGACAAATGACAAGATTGCATGGACGAGTTTTGACCTAAGTTTTATGGGTTTTATATTTATATTTATGTATTGAGAACATACAGAGTGTGCAAGTACAAGCGTAAGTAAGGCTTGACACTACTTACATAGCTTTATAGTTCTAGGTTTTTAGGGGATAAGATTCATAACTTCTTAGGGAGATTTGTATTGGAACTCCAGTATTTTATCTATGCATTATATTGAGACTATTGTTCTTTTTTTGAATATGTCTGAGTAGTCATCAACTTGATTTAGGGTTGCATGATAGCAATCATGGATTAGCCCAAAAGTATGATTGCTAGTTAAGTTATTCATCAATTGGGCTTTGCTTAATGTTTGCATTCTAGAGTAGCTAACTAGGATCTCAAAAGTAGGACATGAACGGCTACGAGGGTAGGTTCTATGCCAGAATAAACTCCATTGAACTAGGTTGTTAGGAACATGCGAGAGATGGTTTAATAAGTCTGGTGGACTTATCAAATCTCGTTCACACTTCCTTCTGATTTCACCGTCGATCGACATCAGGCCTTTGTCGTCGATCGATGGTCTTTCCTTTTGCTCGCATACGAGATTGGAGTTAAAAGGATCAGAATAATTAATATTTGAGTTCTAGTATATTTTCATATCTTTGTTTCCTATCCACTATAATCCATTATGCTTAAAACCCTAGATCTAGCATATTTACATTTGCATAAAGTTAGTTTATTAGAATATTTCCAAATTTTCATTATTTCCATATTTGCATTATTAGCATATTTCCATATGGCATCTCTACTTCCTGATAAGGAATATTTCCTTAACTTATTGTTTGCCACCAATATATATATTCATTTAGCTTAATCTTTAGAAATAAGAAATATCTTGTGTGCCACTACTATCTGTGGATTCGATCTCTAAGTACTACACATGATCTCTTTTGGCAAGAGTACTATGTGTGTGTTAAGACTAGGGTTAATTTGATAGTTATTTGTTTAGGATATTTATACACTGCTTGAACAATAAAAACACGCATCACTCGCCATCAGACGAGTTGGGCTTGGTCCGTTCAACTCGTTGTCGGGCGGGTTGGACACGGTTATTTGGTCATTTTGTTGCTCGATTGTGTTTACCGATAACTTGCCGTCCAATCCTTTTTAAATTCATAAAAGGTTCTAGTTGTGGTTTCCCGCGCTTTTTGTTTTTGTTTTTTTAGAAAACAAATATTTTGGGGATTTTCAGACATTGATTTCGTCGTGACCGATTTTGACCCCAGCAATTTTCTTTATTTTTGTTTTAATAAACTTATGGGCAAATTGTGAAGCCTTTTTCTTATTTCTTTTGAATCCAATAGTTCAAGGCCTTTGTTAGTCTAGCAGTCCAAGTAGATTCGGCTCCTTCTGTTTAGGCATTTACGTTTTAGAGTCCAAGAGAGTCATTGTTATTTTTCTTCAAGCCCCCTAGAAGGGAAAAGTTGCGGGTATTTATCCCCACTATAAGCAGTCGTGTATTTTTTTTCTTTTAGCCAATATATGACTCATTTTGCCCCTAACAAAGAAAATCCTAAGTCTTCTAGTTGAGAGAATCGTCCAAAAGCAAATCGGATCTTATCAAGTTGTTCATCACCAAACTTGTGGTGATCCTTTACTCCATTCCACCCACCGATTTAGCTTGAGAGAGATACACATTCAGCAAGCCAAATCCCATCCTCATACATCATACATTCACTGATCTATTGAGAGAGATATACGTGCAGCAACAAGATGCCATCATCAATCTTTCTATTTCTTTTGTTTTCACATTGCGTATCATATTCATCATTGCCCATCTCTTTGTACTTCTACCACTTGACCCATCTTGCATCATTAGCTCTTATTCATATAGTTTTAGGTTCTGTTTGATTCATATAAAAACCTTATAAACTTATAGAAACTTATCCTTTTGTTTCAGGTACAAATCGGATCCAAGGAAGCTATCGCCCACATCCATCCTACCAGTACCGGATCGAGATTATTCAAACCTCAGTTTCACCAACCAATCAGTCTAAAGCCCAGGCTGTTTCAATATCCTTCTCTCGATCCAATACCTCATGAATCAAGCCAATTAGCTCTATTAATGGCCCATTGAACCAAGTTGTGATCCGTGACTTAGATGCTTCCTACATTGTCCTTCGACCCTTATAATTGAGGCTGACCAGGATCACATAAAAGCCCCACAAGACTATCTTCTTGTTCAGGAGCACCAGCGGCGTCTTCTCCTTCGTCGTCCATAAGTTCGACGACATCATCGTCGATAAGATGAGGAATAGAATTTCAACTGGTGCTTCCATTGGACAGTAGTGTTGAGTGAACGCCTACTCAGAGGATTTACTGAGCCACCAAGCGAGGAACAGGTGATGGATAATCGGAATATTGTCATCAGTAGATTCGGATGACCTGACACTGACTGAAGATACGACGGATGGCGGAGAGTCAGAGCATCCAGAGAGGGTGGCGAAAGAAAGACAAGATTTAATCGTCATGGCGGGGGAATAAGAGGTTTCGGTAGCAAGAACGACAAAGAAAACAAGAAAGAGAAACGCAAACTATGAAGTTTGGAACTCCAATTTATAGAGACATCGACGATATTCCCCGAGTAAAGAATGAATCTCAAAAGAGTGCAATGGAAACACAAAAAGGTGTGGCTCTTTGCTGACACCCCTTCATGACAGACATGGAAAGAAACCATCCAACCAAATCACAACACGTCAGGAAGGCCCAAGAAACAAGGCCGGCTCAACTTTATTACGTGACGTTTTGAAGAAACTCTCCCCCCCCTATGACTCAAGACTCTGGTGAGCTGGGGGATATTGTTGGTTATGGGCGCGTAGAACCATCCAAGCCCACGGGTCTACTTGGCCCAATGTCGAGAAGCAATATCCAAAGCAAGGAAGGCTCGACTGAAGCCAAAACACAGAAGAAATCATCCTTTCACCCACTCGTTAGGGAGGATCTGAAACAAGCATCCAAAGAAGTCAGATAGTGCAGGACGCGAACACTTATAACGTCGCCGAGTATAGCTATCAACCACCCCGCCAATCACTGTGATGATGCAGAAACATAGTAATGACCGCGGAAGTAAGAGAAAGAAGGCTGGGAAGAAAGGGTGCAAGTGAGAAGGAGAAAATTATCACAACTTCGCGAAAGAGAGAGCTATTGACTACTTTTTAATCATTTTTTGTATTTCCACTTCGGCAAACAGCTTAAACACTCAATAAATGAAATTTTTGACCCCTAAACCTCTTTATTATTTGCTTGACAAGTCCCTACACTAGGTTACTAATTTTAGGATTCAACGGCTATATCTTTCAGATACGTTGTTTTTTTTTTCTTTTTTTACGTCTTGTTAAGTGTTTAATTGTGTTTTTCTAGAGTCATCGACTCAAATGTTTATCAGACTATATACTGATGCTACCTGAAGCCACTGCTTAGAGTTTCGTTTCTGTGCCACCTCAAAAAACATTTATAAATATGTATTGATAGTCTGTAAAACAAGAATATACAACTCTCTCAAGTATTGTACTCTTTTACAATAAATCAACATCAACAAATTTGCCATCGTACTCTTACAAAGACTGGATCGTGAAAGGGAGGAGGAAAAAATTAACAAAAAAAAAGATAAGACTGCCCAATTGATGCAATGTCTACAATGATGCAATATTGAGCAATCCAAGGGAATACATACGCTATCGACAACTGCCTGGCTGCAACTTGGGCACCACTTTTTTTGGCATTTTAATGATGGCACATGCTTGCTTTATCTTTTTGGCGACACACGAAACGGCATAACTCAAAACATAATCCGGTTTTTTTTTTTTTTTTTCAAAATAGTTCTTCCGAGTTGAACTTGTTCCATGCTTCCTGTTTTGTTATCATGGGAAAAAAAAAAAAGAGATGAAGAGAGTAAATGTGGATTTTTGTACAGTTGTGGCGGTTCTTGTTACCCATGAGAGACGCAACATTATAACTGGATAATGGTGGGCATCAATAGTAGCAGTGATGGTGTAAAATGGTGAAACACTTACCTTGAGCATGTCGAACACTTTCTCGGCTATGTATTTCTGCTGAAGATTAGCGCCTTTTTGCTGAACTTTGTCAGGATGTATACAGAGAGTGGCCTTCCGGTAAAATTTCTTGACAGAAGCAGCTGTAATTAAATCGGTCAATGAAACAGGCTGCCAACCGCATTCTGGCCAAAGAACCTGAACATTTGCATCAGAAGAGATTGTAAAAGCTACAAATGAAACCAGTACAAACCAATTAAGAAAATGGGACACACATACATATTGTAAGGTCGAAAGCAAGGCACGCAAGTTTCCCTCCTTCCCCGCACCCCAACGTTTTATCTCAACATCCAGGGTCTCGCCAATTCTCTGAAATCAGGAGTTAAGCATATGATGATTAAAAAAAAAAAAAAAAAATCCTCTGCAATCCTTGATGGTAATAATAATTGAGATAGATCCACACGTTGGCACAATTTTTACACTATCTCAACAACCCAACATTATTAGGCACAACAGATGAGGGGAAGTGAAGAAACCACGTGTAAAAAAAAAATAGACATTACATTTTTCTCTGCTTGTTCTCTTTGTACTTGAAGATCACGATCATTTTTCTCAGCAAGTGCTTTCGCCTGATTGAGAAAAGAATTCATGTCATAAAACATAATGTCGAATTTTGTGTCATTGTCAGATTCAAAAGCCATTAACGTAATATATTTAACAACTCTGTTGATACATACAGCTCGCTCCTGTGTTCTCTGGTGGCGTTCCAGCCGGGCAAGCCGTCTCTCTTCAGTTTCTCCTTCAACATCTTGAAACCCACCGGATTGGGTTGCTGAAGCTTTACAACGAAGAAGTGGCGAATTTAAAAGTTATGTAAAAAGTGCATGGGAACAGAATATGACGAATAAACCTCAGTACCTCCAAATATTGAACTGAGATCATCCACAATGTTTGTAGCTGAAGAGGTCTTCCTCAGGTTCTCTGATGCTCCAGAAGGCACTCGCGAAGATGCCCTGCTAGATTCGAAAGACCCTCCCCTGTTCCATGAATCTTGGAAAGGATCCTGAAACACAACAGCACCCTGTAAAGAACTTGCAAATCAGAACACAAGTAGATATCCAATCTCACCGGAGGGTTGCTTCTCTGTCGGGGAGCACTACTTGGTCTGGAAACCGAGTTGAAGAAGGAGTCAAGATCATTGTTATTGTCTTGCTGCTGCTTAGCTTTAGCTTGCGCAGCTGCTCTCACACGTGCCTCAGCAGCTGCCCTTTCAACAGCAGCTCGTTCTGACCTAACCCTTGCTTCCTTCTCCCGCGCTTCAGCATTTGCCCTTTCTCTAGCTTCTGCTGCAGCTCTCTCAGCCTTTTCCCTTGCCCCTGCAGCTGCCCTTTCACGTGCTTCAGCATGAGCTCTCTGAACTGCTGCCCTTTCTGCCCGTTCTCGGGCATCAGTAGAAGCCTTTTCCACAGCAGCTCTTTGAGCTTTTGCACGTGCCTCCGTGGCTGCTCTTTCGCGTGCTTCCCTTGTAGCCCTCTCCACCGCCTGTCTAGCCAGCAGTCGTTCCCTTTCTCTCTCAATTCGTTTCTGCTCTCTCTCCCTTTCCTGGGCAATTTCCATCTCTGCCTCCCTCTCTACCCTTTCACGATCCAGTCGAACTTGCTTTTCTCTCTCCTCCATTGGATCTCCTTCTCTATTTCTGCTTGCCTTCAAATTTTCTTTCTCTCTCCTTTCCTTAGCATGCCTAAACTTCGCTTCTGCTTTGTCCATGGCATCCTTCATGGCAGCAGCTGACGCAACAGCAGTAGAGAAAACATCTGAATCATCACCAGAGAGAGGCTCGGGATGTTCATTGGCAGCAGTCTGATTTCTGCCCACAGAAGAATCGTCGAGTTCATCCATTTGAGATGCTGTGTGGCTATTTTCAGAAGCTCTAGCTGAGCTACGAACGTGTATGTGGTTAGAGAAAGAAGGCTCGTTAACCTTCTTTTTCATAGGACGTGTAGGTCTTGGTGGTGGAGGTCTCGAAGGTGGCGGAGCACTTGTAGGTTGCGTAAATAGGGGGATCTCAGATACGGTAAGCCACACATCATCAGATGAGTCAAAATTTGCCTGAGGAACAGTTGTGGATGAAGTATTCTGCGGCTCCAAAACTTCATCATAAGAAGCTTTCCCAGAACTTTCTACTGGTGAGTGAGAGCCACTGACTTTTTCTGGTCTCAAGTGATTTTTGTCTCTACCATTCATATCTTTTCCAAGACTATCCAGAGGGTCAATATCAACAAATACTCCTCCATGGGTAGACGATGAACGATCAATTTTTCTGCTGTTGAATTGACCAATTTCCTCCAATGGATCAATGAACCCTCCTGCTGCAGACTCCTCTAAGACTACAAATGGGTCTTCCACAAGATTGGAAGATGTCTTGGCTGCCCGATATGGAGGTGTCTGAGATTGACTCGTCTCTGAAGTAGGCCTGTGCAGGGAAAAAAAAAAATCAATATAAAATTTTGCATATGAATTGAAAAGCAAAAAAAGATACTAACATAGTCTAGAAGAGAGCGTTATGAGCAAAAGTGTTGCAGTTCATTTAGAGAAAAATGTTCAACATTTTGGAGAATTTCTAAGAGTTTCAGGAGGAACAAATAAGAGAACCTTGTATGCATCAAATAGCTATCTCTCACTCTCGCTACTTTTTTATTAGCTCTAAGCTGTGGAATTTGATGAAAATGTTACCGTTTACCAAACCCAGGAATCAAGTCATCAAAAGGGGAGCCCGAATCTCCAATCGGATCATCGGTGTTGTGCTTTGAAGGTGACAAGAAATTGTCCTCAAACCTAGCTGATTGAGAAGTCGATGAGATTTTGAGCTCAGGGAACACATCCTCATCATCATATACAGGCTTGTCATACACTGGCATGGCCTTCGGCTGAAAACGAGAATCGTTGAAGAGGAGATCATCACCATCGCGACTCAGATCGTCAAATGAGTCGTTCGCGAAGCTATAGGACGAGTTTGTCTGAGGTGCCATCGGAGCAGATTTTCCATGGGGCTTCAGTCCCAAGTCTTTTGTCAACAGGCCTGAGAAATCGTCCATTGATTTCTACCACCGAATCGGAGATCTTTTGATTTCCCACCGGAAATGATTATCGTCAGATCTGAGTATCCATTGAGGAAGCATTCCTCGTTTTTTTTTTAATTTTCTCTGCTTCTCTTCTTCCCACTCGCCCCACCCCCAAACTATAATCTCTTAACAGGTCCTACATTTTCATATACTTACACATTTGGCCCTCATAGCCCAATACCTCTATGGCACTCCCCTTGGTTCGCTTTTCTTTCTTTCTTTTTTTTTGAATGGATACAAAGAAAAATTCAACAATATTTATAGTTCTTAAAAAAAACTTTAAATTTTGGATGTTAATTTACCTATATTATTATTTGAGAAGTGAATTTGAGAAGTGAATTTGTTTAGTTGTCACTTTCTCTTTAACTATAGGTTATTTTGTTTATTTGTCATATTTTTCTTAATTTTAATTACTTTGTTGTCACTTTTCTCTTTAATTATAGATAATTTTACTTAATTGTTATATTTTAAAACCATACATATATATATATGTAAATAATTTATTTGAAAAAGTGAGCATAGTACATATTTACCTAGCTAAGGGATAATCACATTATAGATAATATATAACTATTTTGATATTTATATTACCGCATGGGTTATATTAGATCATAATCTATCTTTTATTATATTTTTGTATTTTAACGATAATATAGATAATGTCTAAGTGGTCTTTAAGTAACTAAGATATCAAAAACATTTAATCAAACAAAACCAAATACAATACATATTAAAAAAAACCATCGACTCAATGTAGCCATATATATATATATATATATATATCGTTGAAGTTTCTTTCTTTTGCGTCACCTCAAAAACAAAAGTACACACAAAGTTTATAATACTTCTCAGCAAAATTATACAAACTATGTTTTTTTTTAAAAAAAAGAACCGCTTCTCTTGCTCTTATTGAAGATATTAATCCAGTTACCGATTGCTACAAAATCAAAGTTAAGGTGTTAAAACTTTGTTCTTTTCTTTTTGTTATTGATTATTATTAGTTATGCGATTTAATTTTAGTCACTTAGTTTTGTAATTTATTTTGTAGGGGATGAGGATTCATGCTTCTATTGACGAACGTTCTCTTGGTAACTTTCAATCTTGGTTATCTCAAGGGGATTTTTTTTATTCTAAGTAATTTCATCATAGGTGACTATACTATTGAATATAGAACGAATCCTCTACCTTTTAAAATAAACTTCTATAGAGCAACCAAAATTACCTCTTGTGATAATTTTCCGAAAGAGTTAACAAATAAATATTTCAAAGAATTTAAAAAAAAATATGGGGACGTCAGTATGAAAAAGAAGTCTTAGTCAGTAAGTTTTATTTATATCATATTGTGTTTTTATTGATGTGACTTATTTACTCTCTTTTCACGAGTTCCTCATTCTAATATTTTGTGTGTTTAGATGTTATTGGTGAAGTTGTAAATGTGGGACCTTTAGAAGATCTTATGGCAAAAGAATTTTTTTTAACTAAGTTAAAATTAACAATTCGTGACACAACGTAAGTTTTATTTAGAGTTTAATTTTATATTATTTTATTTTTATAATCTGATAATGTTTTGTATATTTGATATTTAGAGATACGCGTTTAACATGTACGTTGTGGTCTGAGTATATAAAGCAAGTATCAGATTTTTTTTTAAGTCTAATGAGGCAACATGTATTGTATGCAAAACGAGAATTTAGAGGTACTTTTCAGATTTTCTAAGATAAAAATTATTGATAATATGTGATGTTTATTGGCTGTTAATATTTAGTTTATGTTTTTAGGAAATGTGATTGTTTCTAACGTGTTCAATGCCACTGAAATTCTTTTTGATCCACAACTACAAGAAGTGTTTGACTTCAAATCCAAATTGCCCAATAATGATTTAGTTATTACTAGAGAAGATTTTGATCCAAAATCCACATCCCTCAAAGTAGATTTATATGATGAGATTTTCATTAAGAATCCAATAAAATCTATCCGTGGATTGAATGCATTGAATGAGGTATGTTGTGCTTATTAAATATTTTTGGTTATAGCTAACAAATGTCGACTGAAATTATCAATGTATCTAGTTTTACTTAAAGTTGTTTTGTTTGTTTTTATAGGTGGGACAATGCGTTACGCTTTGCAAGATTGTTTCCATTGAAACCACTCCAAAATGGTATTTTGTTGTGTGTAGTAAATGTAGGACGACAGTTCATCCATGTGAGGATGAACTTGATGATGATAATCCACATTTGTTTCATTGTAGTGGATGCAATGGAAACGTCTCTAATGTTCTCGCTAGGTATTTCATGTTTAATATAAAATCTCATGTATCGTTTACATGAATATAATAATATTTATTATATTTTTGTAATCGTTGTAGGTTTAAATTTGTCCTTTCTGTTACTGATCACACCAGAGAGACTGCTAAGTTTATTCTTTTCGATAATGTTGTTGTTCCCTTTCTCCGTAGTACTGATATGGACCTTGCCGAAGAAGTTGTTGAGGTATGTTTGTTTATAAATTTTAAACTTATTTATTATTTATTTTGGGTTTGCTTATTTGATATTTTTATATTTATTTTTTCTTCTATAGGAAGACGCATATGTTCTACCTTTGTCGTTGGTCAGACTTATTGGTATATTTTCAAGCTTAATGTATTAGCTGATAATTTGAGGAGTCGTAAAATGTCTATTAAAGTTGAAATAACTTCTGATGATTAAGATTTGATTAGTAAGTGGGTCACTGAAGGTATTGTCTTCTTGTGTTTGTTTATGAATTTTTATAAATATTTTTTGTAAGTGTTTTGATTATTTATTATTACGTATTTTTAGGGTGGTTTGGTTATGGAATTTCAACTTAATTTGGAAGATTCAACCGAAGCTTCCCAATCTGATGGATTGAAGCGCAAGGTTGATGCTTTAGATCGTGGACATTTGATTATGGGGACAAATGGAAATCGTAAAAAGTTGAAGAAGAACAAAGAATATTTTCTTAAACTTAGATTTTTTTCCTTTAAATTTATAGGTTTTACGTTTTAGATAAATTATAGTTAGATGGTTTGTTATGGATTTTTTAATTATTTTGTGTTGGTTTTTACAATAAATATTTTTGTTATTCCTTTTTAATTATTTTATCTAATCATTCATATTTATCTGGTATTATATATTTTATAAATATAAATGTGTGCAATTTATTATTTCAAAAATATGATTAAATGTGAGTAACTATAGGAAAATTTACTTCTAATATGTTCAAATAAAAGGTATAATGTACGTCAATGTATTTAATTATATATTAAATCTTAAGTATTTTATATACATACCATGAATGGCTTCTCACATAGCAAACATCGACAGTGCCCAAGTCGATACGATTTTGTAACATTGACCTGAATCTTTGAGTCAGGAGAAATGATATTTTGGCTGTCAGATAAGATTAGGAAGTTTGGTCCCTCGCTTCTAGGAAGCTCATGTTCTGTCAATCATGTGGCTTCTCCTTATCGCACATATGTAAAATCCATGGGGGTGAGATTTGTAGAATTTTCTTCATGGGTTTTTGTCGGTTCGTGACATAAACATAACAGTTGGTTTTGAGGAGTGGCAAGGGGATCCATCAATTCCTGAAGTAGTTTGCGAGGAGATAGAACTTGAAATCTGACTATTGGCCATAGTAATGGGGTAGGGATTCAACCGTTTTGTAAAGATTTGGGAAAAACTGAAATTAAGGTTAAAGGCAAGAGAAATTGGGGGTTTTATAGTGTTAGAAATTTTGACACATTTGAAAATATATATGTACAGTTAAGTGTATCTAACTTAACTGAATTGCCACATGTTAAAGTTGAAGGGAAACCGCAAGTAACCAACTTTGATATATAAACCTGGATTCAAATTTCGAAAATGGGTTCAACAGTAAAAAAACTGTTATGGGTATTGACAGGTGTCAGTGAGAGAAGAGTTTTGGTTGAATTAAACCAAAATGTAAAGAATTTTCAATGCAAGTGACGTAAACAGTAAGAGATAATGAGTAAATAAAAAAATTATTGATATATATGACAGAAAATATCTAATGATGATAGAGTTATTTCTAGTTACATTGCAGGCATTTAATGATGTGATATCAGCTGGAGTTCGGCAACTTTACATACACGTGTATGTACCGCCGGTTTCATATTTTCCAACTCGCTATAAATAGACACCTCCAACAATCTTTTTCAGTATAAACCAAAATTGTTCTTATCGTTTTATGCTAAAACTAGACGGCAAGAACAGTCAAGTGTTTATTGACATTAGTAGAAAAGGAGACTTACATGTAAGGTCTGTCTTACAAATATATATCTTACAATACTAAAAAGTCAATATTCTCAATAGTTAAGTTATCCACGTCATATAAAAATTTTTCCAGTTAGTGAACAATAAACTACCACGTCAAATTGAATTTTAATTCACTAAATAAACATGTACAATTTTTCAGAAGTTTATAACACAATTATTTGGCCCACTGCTTCTTTTAAAAATATTGGGCCCAATGTTTTGCCAGTCTCTTCGTCCGCGCCATGATGTAGACCCTTTGAGTTCCCTTCTTAAGCTTTAATTTGCATGTCTAATTAAACTGAACACATGCTACAGGCATTCAAGGTTTTATGTAATCAAGTCGTGTAGCAAGATACTAGGGGATGAGAGGAATATGTCTGTCATTGAGAGAGACAAATTAATATTCCATTTATTCAAATATTTTGAAGCTAACACTGGTCTAAGAGGTGATTTGTATGGTGAGATGAATTGTCGTTTGTACACAAACGATAGAACTAATTGTTGTTTTCTAGAGATATTAGTCTAAGGTTTAACCGCATCTACGAGACTAATCTATTTAACGTTTGCTGTAGATATCAATGGCCAGACGTTCAACCAAGGCACTCTCCTCGACAGAATGGATGGAGGAGCTCAGTGTCCTCATCCAGGGTATTCTTCGACATCCCACCTACCATTGACTACTTAGCATGGTTAGTATTTCTACGTTATACAATTATTGTTTTGGACCGCACCTGATTAATAAAACATGTCGAAGGTTGGAGGTAAACCCACATGTGGCTTTGACAGTCAATGCAATGAAGGTCACAAAGGTGGAGATCCTTACTATAGGGGAGATATTTTCCTTATGAAACAAGAACCAGTCAAGTAATATAAACATTTTGGTACACCCATTATGCATACATACAAACTACGTTTAACTAAAACTGTAACCAATATGTCGTCTTTTTATTGTATTGCAACAACAGATGATGTTGATCTGGAATCCGAGTGCTATTACATTGCATGGAATGACTGCCATACTAAATATAACAGAGGGAAACTTCGTTGATGTGTTCAAAATGCAGAGACGTCACTGTCACTGGAGTTTCAATGTTCTTAATACTAACCCCACCTTTAACTTTTGCTTAGCATGTTATCTATGCGTGGTTTCTCTCTGTTTCAGCTACCGTGCAAAGATATCAATCTTCGACTCCGGAGAGAAGGCAAATTTTGTGCTCTTAGGTGATGCTGGTCATGAGATAATCGGGAGGCAGTCGTCAGAGCTTATTGATAGCTATTCGAGGTAGGGATGTCAAATGGGCAGGCTGTCCATGGGTCGCTCGTGTCCAAATCGTTATGGGCTAAAATGGACATACCCATATTTGACCAAAAAAATAGTTTGCCCAAATGGGTTATGCCCATGCCCATGGATAAAACGGGCTAAACCAAATGGTCATGGGCGGCCCAAATGTGTTTAAAGTCTAGGGTTAAATAAATTGGGGAAAACAAAAAAAAAAATTTCTGTGCCGTCGACAAACAAAAACACTACGGCGACAGAGATTTAGTTCTCTTCACGAATCTGAGTCACGAAAGTCGATTTAATCACATCTAAGGTGTGTTCTTCACAAAATTTTGTGTTCTGGGCACTTGATTCTCTTGTTTAATTTGAGTTCTATTTGAATCTTTTTGTGATTTCGAGAGTGACCCATTATGTAGCACATGAACGTCTGTTTTGTTGTTGAATAAGATTAATTTTTACGAGATGTAATGCTTGTATAGTTGTATAATTGTGTTTTAATTGTCACTGCTATGTTGCTTGATTAAAATATTTTTAGTACGAACCAATTAGCATTACGATAAGAGATTGCAACAAAAGGTAAGACATGGAGAAGATTTTACTTTTGTCAGATTGTGGATGAGATCCAGCCACTTCGAGTGGAATAATAATGAGCCATCAATTTCCTTGAACTCTACATACATTACTATTTTTTTTCTTTTTTTTTTCTTTTTTCTCTTTTGGATTTACATATTGGTATAATGGTTGTGTTTGTTCTCTTTCTTTTTTGTTCAGATGAACGAGGATACTTTAAACTTAGATGATGATGACTATTTGAGTGGAGATGAGATGATGGATCAAAATGAAGATGATGATCATGTACAAGATGATTCTACAACAAGTGTGGCTAACAGTAGAGGTAAAAAACGAAGACATTCAAAGTGTTGGAAGAATTTTGAAAATTTAGGAGAGAAATTGCCTGATGGTAGGAATAACATTATATGCAAACATTGCAAGCATCCCTATTGCTTAGATCTGAGTAGGAATGGAACTAGTACTTTGCTGCGTCATATGAAAGTTTGTTCAAAAACGCCTGGAAGTACACCTGGAAGTAGCAATAGGAAGTTTGATATAATGATTTTCCGTGAAATGATTGCTGGTGCTATTGTTGAGCATGATCTCCCATACTCATTTGTTGAGTATAAAAGGATTCGAGAAGCTTTTAAGTATCTGAATTCAAGTGTTGAGTTCTGGTGTAGAAATACTGCTATAGCTGATGTTCTTAAGATATTTGAGAATGAGAAAGCTCATCTTAGGAAGGTTTTGAATGAAGTTCCTGGTAGGGTTTGCTTGACTACTGATTTGTGGAGAGCAATCACTGTGGAAGGTTACTTATGTTTAACAGCTCACTATGTTGATACAAACTGGAATCTAAAAGCGAAGATATTGTCATTTTGTGCTTTTCCCCCACCTCATACTGGTATTAGCATTGCTGTGAAAGTAATGGAGTTAATGAAAGAATGGGGGTTAGATAAGAAAGTATTTTCGGTAACCGTAGACAATGCTTCTTCAAATGACAATATGCAAGGGATTCTAAAGAGACAACTTCGCAAAGATTTGGTGTGTAATGGTGAGTTCCTACATGTAAGATGTGCAACACACATTCTGAATCTTATTGTTCAAGATGGATTAACTGTGATTAGTGACGCCTTAGAGAAAATCAGGGATAGTGTGAAGTTTGTAAAGGCTTCAGAGTCTAGAGAACAAATGTTTCAAGCTTGTGTTGAAACTGTTGGGAGCAAGGAAAAACCTGGTCTTGTTTTGGATGTGGCAACGAGGTGGAATTCAACATTTTTGATGTTGTCTAGAGCTATTCCGTTTAGAGATGCATTGCGTAATCTTTCCGAAGTAGAGCCAAGTTACAAGTGCTTTCCATCAGATTTAGAATGGTCAAGAGGGGAGCTAATCTGTGAGTTTTTGTCTCCATTTTCTAAGATGACAAATCTGATCTCAGGCTCATCATATCATACCGCGAACTTGTATTTCATGCAAGTCTGGAAAATAGAATGCTGGCTGAGAGCTCATGAGACTTCAGATGATGAGACAATTTGTGAAATGGTGGAAACTATGAAGCTGAAATTTGACAAATATTGGGAAGATTACAGTGATATACTTGCTATTGCTGCGGTTTTGGATCCAAGGCTGAAGTTTGCGTTCTTGGAATACTGTTATGACATTGTAGATCAGTTAACAAGCAAGTCTAAAATCGATCACATCCGGAAAAAGATGGAAAAATTGTTTGGAGTTTATAAAGAAAACCCTAAGACCACTACTGCAAGCACTTCAGAAACCACAATGGTGAAGAGTCTACCAGCTGGATATGGTGTAAGTAGTTAGTCAATAATCATTGGTTTTAGTACTTAGTGTGTTTTTAATCTCTGTTTTAATGTTTATAATGCAGGGGTTTTATGCATTTTTTCTCAAAATGCTGGAACAGGAAAATCAGCTTTAGATGTGTACTTGGATGAACCGGTCTTAGATATGGTTGCTTTTCAGAGTCTAGATGTCTTGAAATATTGGAGAAACAATGCAACCTGGTTTAAAGAGTTGTCTCGCATGGCTTGTGATGTTCTTTGTATTCCTATTACAACTGTGTATTCTGAATCTTCATTCAGTGTTGGAAGCCGTGTTCTTAGCAAGTATAGGAGTCGACTTCTTCCGTCAAATGTGCAGGCTCTCATATGTGCAAGAAATTGGTTGCGTGGGTTTGAAGTGATGAGTAAGTTTTCTGAGTTTTTACTGTTTTTTATATTGAAATATTTTTGATGTCTCTTTATTTGGTTGCTGTGATTTCTTGCATATTTAACTAATAAGACATCCACCAGGTACTATCTATTTAACTTGCTTGCATGTTTATTTAAATAGACTCATATAGATTGACTTATTTACTTGTCCATGTTGCTGAATATCTCTGTTTATGCTGCTGAATATCTTTATTCAAGTTGCTCATTCGTTTTTTTATGATTTTGTTTACAATTTCTTTGTTCATGTTAGGTGATTCTGAAGAAGAAGACTACGAAAGTGAATTTGAAGGAGAAGAAGAAGGTGGAAGAAAGAAGAGAAGGAAGTGAGATTGAGTGAAGGAATGAAGCATGTTAACTCTAAGTTTAAGTATCTTTTGTAAAACACGAAGGTTAACTTTCAGTTTAAGTATCTTTTGTAAAACATGGAGTTTAACTCTAGTTTAAGTATCTTTTGTAAAACATGAAGGTTAACTTTCAGTTTAAGTATCTTTTGTAAAACATGGAGTTTAACTCTAGTTTAAGTATCTTTTGTTTTAGTTTAAGTATCTTTTGTAAAACATGAAGTTTAACTCTAAGTTTAAGTATCTTTTTTAAAACATAGAATTTAAAACTAAATATCTTTTGTAAAATATGAAGTTTAAGATGTTATATATATGAAATTTTAAAACTTTACATCTTTTAAATTGAAAATTCTATTTTTATATTAAGTAGACGTATGGGCCCCATGGGGAGCCCAAATGGTCATGGTTCTATTTGGTTATGGTCCTATTTGGAAATGGTTCCATTTGGGCTACACCCGAAAATGCCCAGTAAAAAAAAACGCCCATCTGGACACGCCCAAATAGGCCCAGCCCGCCCATTTGACATCCTAATTCGAGGTAGCTCATCATCATCTTATAGTTAATATCCTAAATGAGCTAAACTTACTTAACCATGTTTTATATGGCAGGGTAATGTCGACATAGGTACTAACCATAAGATGCCAACTCCACAATGTCTGGTGGATACCATTGGTCAAATGCACATTCTGGGTCAAAAACTCCAGCTACAACTATACAATGAAGAGACAAACTTTGACTGTAACCAAGGTGGTGTGTCCAGCAATCCTGCCACCTATACAAGTAGTTGCGAAAATCAAACCTGATGCAGTAGATGAAGCAACAATTTCTCCTGTAACAGTTCAAGTCAGCAACTCTGCCATAGGTGGAACCTCAAGCACAAGGTCTTCAGCCGAGCCATGTCCATCAAGCAAAGAGAGTGATGTGCAGAAGAAAGCAAAATGCACTAAACGTGGTTAGTTATGGTAAGTTTGGCTCAACCGTGCATCAAAGACATCATGCTTCTGCGCTTATAATTTTGAAGCATGAAAGTAGTTTTTAGTACAGTCATATTCCATTTCCAGACAAGGAGGATCATGAGTTGGTAACTCACGATGACGAAGAGCTGGAGGAGGAAACTGAGGCAGAGGAAAATGAAGGTGAGTTTGCCAACAAAATTGGAAATGATCTGAAGATGAGAGTGAAGGTGATGATGTGCATGCTTATAAAGAGGTTAAGTTTGGAGAAGTTGTTGATGTGGAACAAAAGCATTATGATGTTTTCCATGATAGACGTAAGCGTAAGGAATTTGAAATATTTGTTGGAAGCTTTGGACAAAGGTTTTACGGAGGAACATTTAAAGAAAGTATTTCATCTTGGGGCGAAGTAACTGAAATTAGGATTGTGAAGAATCCACAGACAAAGAAGAGCAAGATTTATGCTTTCATGAGTTTTTTTGTAATTGTGGATTAGGAAAACGAACTGTTAAAGAGCTTAAACCCAATGGTAATAGTTGACATTTTTAGTACTTAATAGAAAGGTTTTTTTAGCTTTACACTGAACATCACTTTCTTGGTCATTGTATGTTTAACCATTGCGTATAAGGATTAACCGTATTTCTCCAAACGTAATGCTTTTTTGTTTCTTTCCAGTTCCCATTGATGAACATGTACATCGTCGTGTTTTTCCTCTCATTTTTAAGAAATTATAAAATTTGTCATCTCTAACACAAGCGTGCAAGATTATAAAATTCTTTAGGTGGAATAATCTTTACCAATCAAAACCAGGAAAAAACAACAAATCATAGCCAAAAATTGTGAGACACAAATGTGATTAGGATAACAATGCATAACATGGTTAATGTATACTAGATAAAATTCAAAATAGGATAAGAAATAATATTGATATTGAACCAACAACATAAATGCAGAAAAGTAAATTATTGAGTTTGAGTGTACAATCTATTAAGTTTGTGAACCTAAGTTTTTCATCCAGTTAATTTTTTTTTTTTTTTTTTAAAATATATGGGTATTTCCACTCAGTCATGAGTTTGTTACCGCTATTTCTTTTATCATTAAAATTAATTATATAATTTTCTAATGATATATTTACATACAATTAAACCCATTAACTCTAAAAATTACAATACCTATAAAACTTTCATTAACATAAATATCTAACAAAATACATTAGTTTTTTTTTACACATCAAGAGAACTATAGTTTTTAAATTATAAATAATATTGGCTTAATTTTGTATGCATATATATGTTGTATATCTATATAATCAATTACAAAGGATATATTAACATGAAAAATAATATAAAAATTTTACTCATGCAGAAGT
This sequence comes from Moricandia arvensis, assembly GCA_905132765.1. NCBI lineage: Eukaryota > Viridiplantae > Streptophyta > Magnoliopsida > Brassicales > Brassicaceae > Moricandia > Moricandia arvensis. The sequence goes on from CAJHQP010001712.1 coordinate 39,547, forward strand.
CTTATGATTTTAATTTCTATACTTCTCCAAATGTGACTCTTGACCACCTTAGAACAATATGTATTATATATTTCTCACTCTATGCTATTCAAATTCCCAACAATACTTCTCCATGATATTTGTGAAGATATTGAACATACGTACATGAAGACGGTGTTGTAAATACACCTTAAGACCAGACAAAAAATCAACAAAACATTAACAAATAAATAACATTTTTTTTTTGCTATTTTCCAAGTACAAACTTTGTAGACTTTTTCTAAGAAGAAACAATATCATGTATATATACTAAATTAAAAAAATATCCACACAAACACATAGCGCGGATACGGACCTAGTTTAATTTAAAGATAGGTTCTTGTGGGCATTAAATGAAGGATGAATTATGCAACCATTTTCATTAATGGTGGTTTAGTGTCAGTTACATTTCTTTCATGTAGAGAATTAAAATCTACTAGCCTACTACCCATGCTGAACGCATGTTATATTTTATTATATTTTTATAGTTATCATCTCAATTTATATAATTAGGCCTATTTAAATAATATTTACATGATTTAAGCTGAAAACTAATTTGAACAATGAAATCGACTAAAATTTGTTCTAATATATGGGTTTCTATTGAAATGTTTTTTTGAAAGATTTCAACATGCAATTTTATATTAACATAAACTTTCTTATGGGTATTTTCGAAATATATTAGCATAGAATTTTAGTTTAAGCAGCCTAATAAACATAACCTTTTATGCAACATAATACACACTTTGTAACCAATTTTAGTTTACCCGGCTTAGTGAACCTAATTTATATCATTATTTTCAAGAATGTATAACATAAATTTGAACTTGTCAGCCTATTTTGAGTAGTTTAAGATCTCTTACAAATGTCATTCATTCAGGAGGAACTATTAATATCCAGAATTTTTTTTGTGCAGTTTAAAGAACGTTTAAAGTGATAACATTAATATTTCATGCAAACTAAAAATGTTAGTTTTTAACTGACTTGTTCCCTCCTATTGAGTAGTAAGTCACTTCGCATTCTAGAAAAGCTTTCAGGGACTCTAGTATATCTTGGACAATCAGTTTGATAACTGGCCAGATCTCTTCCTCGCTTCTGATCATCCTGATAAGTACCTGTGAATCAGATTCACCCATAATCCTTTGGTATCCAAAATTTGTCAGCGTTAGAAAGGGCCATTTAACTGCCTCAGCCTCTGTTTCTGTAGCTGAGCCCATTCCTTGCATCAGCTTAGCTCCTGCCCACAACATTCCATTGTGGTCTCTGCTAATCCAGCCTACCCCACCTCTTTCTTCATTCTGTCGCCATGCTCCATTTGTGTTACATTTGACCCACATAGATGGTTGGGGGGGGGGGGAGGGAGGAGGGGTCGACCATCGTACAAGACATATGGTGCATTGGGGTTCTTTAACAACTCCTTGTTCATCCTCATTTATGCTATTTCATTCCGTAGCGTCTTCGATGATGTTAAACAGATCAAATTCTCAAATGGTTCTAGTAGTTTGTGAATGTTCTCAAATGGTCCCTTTATATTTTTCTTTATTTTTATTTTTAGTGAAAAAAGTGGTGCATTATCGGTCATATTTTCAGATTTTATAATCAAATCAAACACGTTTCAGTTGTGATATTTTTATCACTAGTATTTTTCCTTTTTCCTTATTTTGTCTCAGATCTGCTTAGTAGCTTCTTCAGAGGCATCGCTTTGGTTGGCCAGATGGATGTAGACACTGCTAGTAAGGGAAGTTTCAACACTAAGAATTCAGAAGAAGCTGTGAGACTTATTGAGAACTTGACATCTGGCAATGACACCACGAACACTGATTTAGAGAGGAAGAAATCAACAACTAGCTTTAGAAAGGAGTAAATGGATGAACTTAAAGCCAAACTGGAAAGTTTTCATAAGCTTCTTAAGACGCAGGTGAGCTTTGCAAAAAATGTAGAGGTTGTTGATACCGCCAATGATAAGGGCGACAAATAGGATGTGAACCACATTTGTGGCACTGGTTTTCATAGGCCTGGGAATCAGGGTGGAAACAGAAACACCTATGGCACTAGTCAAAAGAGTAATTAAAACCAGAGTTCTCAGTACTAGATGCCCTACAAAAACAACATCAATAACATGAGATATAGGTCTTCTTCTTACCAAAATCCTCTACCAACAACTCAAGAAAGCAAGATAGAGTATGATTGATCAAGTTCTTGAGGTTCAATAGAAGCTGGCCGTGGATTTAAATGGGAAGGTAGATGTTTTGTGCACCAACCTAAATGACAAGTTCGAAGTCTCAGCACCCATGTGAAGAACTTGTAGACTCGAGTGGTTCAGACTGATGAAGCTGTGGAAAGATAGAAAATGTTGATTAAGGAAATGGAGAGGCTGAGCAGAGGCACCACGTGAGTACCATCATAGATGATGATTTTTGGCAAGTGGTGAAGGAAGAGAAACTCCAAGAAGGAGACTTTCAAGTCAAAAGTTCCATGTCTTTCGGAAGTTTGCATTGGTGTCGATCAACACCAGAAGCTGAGCACCGATCAACACCCCATGTTGAGTTCGTAAGATCTTGGGAAATGGTGAGAATCAAGCGATACTAAGATTTCACCGATTGACACCCATTTGCCTCAATGTTATACCATGTTAAAATGGCAAGCGTCGATCGATACATACCGCTTTCGTCGATCGACACCCACAAGTAGCTTACCAAGTGCGACTAACAAGCATCAATGCAGAACGTTTGAATGCTTCAAGATACCCATATCATACATGAATATAGCCGATAGAGGACGCTAACAAGCAACCTGAAGATGCACCAGAGCCTATTCAGCAGGCTACTGAGGGACAATCTTCGAAGAGAAGGAAGAACAAGGTTCCCAAGCATCTAAAGAAAAAGGCTAATGAGAAGGAGATGGATAACTTTACCAAAAGTTACTAAGGCTCCTTGTAGACATGCCATTAGATGATTCTCATTGGGAAAATTGACTCTGGATGTTTTTCAGAGATAGCAGAGAGAGTGACGAGTACATTGAGCAATATTCTATCAAATCAGAGAGAAGATGAAGTAGAAGATTACACGAAAGAAGAAGAGTGATCCGGAGAAGTTTGTGGTTCCTTGCATAATTGGAGGTCACAGCTACCCTAATGCACTCTATGACACATTTTCTTCAGTCAGTATCATGCCTAGGGTCATGGAAAATCATCTAAGTCTGAAGACAGAGCCTTCTGAAGATTCGCTCACTTTTGTGGATTGCTCTAAGGTGAATTCAAGAGGAATTGTCAGAAAACCTTCAGGTACATATCGGCAATGCATTAGTTCCAGTGGATTTTAGGTCATGGATATTCAGATAGGCTGGAATTCTTCTCTACTACTTGGGAGAGCCTTCATGGCTACTGTAGGAGTTGTTTGCAACGTGCAGTGTGCTTGACACTCATTGACAAGAATGCTATCTATGAACTAGTCAGAGTAGTCAAGGGAAACACGCCCTACATTGAGATATGAGATGATCCAGGATTTGTGGTAGTTTGTTATTCTAGTTCTGGCGTAGAGCATGAAGATGACGAAGAGGCATCGATCGACACCCAATCATCAACATCGATCGACACCCAACCATCAACATCGATCGACACTCCTGCGTCTCCCGAATTCTGAGAGGCTTTTCGGTTGAAGCCACATTTCATCCAAAATAAAGGTTTGTGTAGTAGCACCAGGTGAGCATGGAGTATACAAAGATGAATAGAGCAATGCGCAAGCTAGGGATGGAAGGATCATCAATGTCTTAAAAGAAGATATGGAAGTAGTACTTGAGATGGCAGATAGTTGGAGAGCCTACTATGTGAGTTTACCAAAGTATGATGGATCTTTTCAGTTGCTTGGAGCCCATCTTACACCTCCACGTCGGCCAGCACCTGAGTTTTACCTGAGAGATTAAGTTGAAGAGATGACAACTGACATTTATACAACTCATGAGAGGATGTTTGATGTGTTTTACAAAAGATTGATGCATTTTATTTCCCTCTTAATAACAATATTGGATGGTTACACAAATGTATGGAAGAGCTACAGTTGAAAGTGAATTACACACATTAGATTATTCAGAGACAGCAAGAGCACATAACCAAAGGAGAAGAAGCAATCAAAAGCTTTGTAGGCATTTGATTCGATGAGCAAAGAAGATATTGATACTTGTTTCCCAACAAGTATTTCATTACCTCCATACTTGCCAAAAACCTCCAAAATTTCAAGCTAAAGACTATAAACAAGTGCTTCATGGGAGGCAACCCATTTGTAAGTTTTAAATTAGTTTTAGGTTTCGTTTTTACTGATTTTTCATATTTATTTTATTTCAGATTAAAAAATCAAGGAAGGCAAGTTTACACCAAGCATTGACCGACACCTGATCAATGTCGATCGATAGAGGATCCAGAGGATCGGTCGCCACTTAAATGATCGACATTGACCATCAGCGAGCAGGTATACCATTTTTCCTTGTTTAATTTCGTCTTTACGATTTATTTTCCCAAATCGTGGACTGTATAACATAGGGGACAATGTTGTTTATATCTGGGGAAAGTCTTACTGATATCGTGTTTTATTTTAGGTGTTTATATTGAGTTTTATAGAGCCAGGAAGAAGATAATGAATTTTTTTCAGTTTTTACTTATTATATAACCACTCTATAGCATCATTCTTAGATTTACTAATAGTAGGCTGTACTGGATAGAAATACCAAAGTGGATCACCTTCCAGTAACATCCACTCTTGCTGAGAAATTTTGAAGGAACCAAAGCTGACCTCCAACATTATCAACTCAATTTGCTTTTCTTGGGGCTTAGTATACATTGGATCAGATTCCTCTTGTAAGTCAGGAAGGTAAAAGTATGTGTGTTTTTGGTTCCTTTCTCTCTTTCTCTCTCTCTCTCTTCGGCATCTAGAAAGATAGAGATGATTTCCTGAAAGATTCAGTGGGGTATGAAAACTTCCTATGACCTCATTATTCTAATTCAGAAATAATTGATCACACATTGTTGGAAATGAGGGGTAGGAAAATTTCCCGTGACCCTATTATTCGCCTACACTGTAAAAGAAAAAAAGAAGATGAAGAAGACGGACTGCAACATCGTCATTGTTCACTAGAATAATAAAAAGAAAAAAGATTCAGAGAAGAGAGAAAGAGGGAAAAGGGATTAGAGAAGAATGCATGCATGTTGGCTTGAGTAAGCGTCCATGTACTTTTGATCGATACTCCTAAGGTAAAGTTTGCACCCTTTATTATAAGAAATGAGGTTTGCAAAAGGGTATGTCAGATAATATTAGCTAAGTAGTTGGCAAGATGGTTTGGTTGCTAAGCTAGGGTGGAGTACATAATGTACATCTATAGTTGGAATTGGTTCAAAGTGGCTTGCAACATTGAAGATGTGATAATAGTAAGTTTAAAAATTGTGTGAGTCCCTGCAATTTCAAACCTCTTTCACATTATTGTTATATTATTCGCTTGAGGACAAGCAAAATGATAAGTCTGGGAGAGTTGATATACTTCTGATTTTACCAGTTTTCACCCATAGTATATGTGTTCTTTAGAGTATATTATATGTGTTTAAAGTCTATTTAAAAGTCTTTTCAGGTCCACGTATGTTTTGGAGCAATGTGGAGCACTCTAGAGCTTAATAATGAGGAAACTCGTAGTTGCTGAAGAAATCAGAAGTCAGAGTCAAGATTCAGGAAGAGTGTAGATCGATACTACTTGCTTGGTGTCGCCTAACACTCGCGCGAATAGACGGTCCGACTTAAATTCAAGACCGACTCAAGCCTAGAAGATCCACATAATTACAAGACTACCCTAGCCGACTTTATACCTAGTATTTTGGTGTTTTGCCATTGTTTGGGCAACACACCACCCACAAACTATTCAACCATTCTTAGAAGATTTTTAGTTAATTGTTTTGTAGGGAAGATCAAGACTCCTTCAGAGATTTGTATTGGAACTCTATTGTTTTCTTAAAACTTTATTCTATTTATGAATTCTATTCAAATTATTGTTATGCTTTGCTTAGTTGTGTCTAAGTAGTTTCTTTTGTTAGGGTTTATATGAATTGCGAGATATATAACTGCTAGCGTGAACCTATTAATGATCCTTCATCCAAATTGGATTTAATGCTTGTGTTCTAGAGTATCTAACTCGAACCTTGAACTTAATATACTGACAACTACGACAATAAGTTCATTATTAGACATTAATTCTACTGAGCTAGGTTGTTAGATACATGTGAGAGCTGGGCTAAATTAACTTACTGAACATATCGATTAGGACATTAATGTTTGCCTAAGGTAGCATCTATCGACACTCCTTCCATGGTATTGATCGACACTCGCTCCTTGTTCGCATCGACAGCTGGAACAAAGACTTCGTCATCTAATTTAGCTAGCAAGAGCCGGATACCTTACTATCGCATTCGATTTCTAGGACGGTTCATCACACACCCTTAGCATATATACATCATATTTTTGTTGCGTAAAACCCTAAGTCTAGCTATTTCATCATATCGTTTACAACCAACTACTTACTTTTCTACTATTATTTATTGCTTTAATATTAATTGCCTACTTTAATCTTAATATCTCAAGTCTAGTGTGTCCACGCTCCATGTGGATTTGATCCCTAAATAATACAACTGAATCTCTTATTTGAGTGAAATAAAAAATTCTAAAATAATTTGAGCGATGTCAATAACCAATCAGTTTCATATGAGACGACCTTCATATAACAAATTGAAATGGTGATGAGGTTGTAGTCTAAGGTATTGGAATATCTAGTAGTCTCATCTATAATTTAATCATAAGAATCTCAACATAAACATGCACAAGATTTATAAAGATGGCATCTACTACTAATGTTCACATGAAAATGTAGCTTTGCTAAGAAAATAGAATAGTGTTAGCAACATATGCATGATTAGGTATGAGCATATTAACCGCTCCCGAAGCCCAAACCCGACCAGAAGTATAAAGTTTGATCCGAGTTCTGTTAGTGTTTAATATCTGAACAGATTCGGCACGACTAAGATTGGATATCCAGGCACAATCCTAAATTACCCAATATACGGAGTTAGTCTAAACATGTCAAGATTTATATAATTTGTTGCCCTAAATATAATTTATTCACCTGCATGTTTACTTCATTTATGCTTAAGGAAGGTTATTGCTTGAAAGAGTAATTATGGTTGGGAAAAGAGGAGAATGCGCTAACTCATGTTCATGCATGGGCGTTGATGGGCCAATTTTCGTCTCTAACATATAGAACTGCGTTTTTGGGATACACACCATTTTACCAACCACTCCACACGGTCTTCAGGGGAAAACCTTTTCGCTAACAACTCTTCCGGACACAACTCAAACCCTTCAACATCCAAAGTACTAGGCACTTGAGACTGCATAAGCTGAGGACATCCCACTGCAACTTTTATCTGTGACACATGGAACACAGGATGTATGCGACAATCCGTAGGCAAATTCAATCGATAAGCTGCAGGACCAATCCTCTCTAACACTTCAAAAGGCCCAAAATACATCGCAGCTAACTTCTGACACCTTCTACGCGTTATGGATTGCTGCATGTATGGTTATAGCTTCAAATAAACCAAGGCATCCACTTCAAAACTCACATCTCTTCTATGCTTGTTAGCATGTGTCTTCATGATCTGTTGTGCACGGTTTAACTGATATTTCACTCTCTCCAACACTGCATCTCTCTCCTTTAACTGAGCTTCTAACTCTGCATTGGCAGTAGACCCCGCCTCATAACAAACGAGAGTTTGAGGTTCACGCCCATACAAAACCTGAAATGGAGTCATCTGTAAGGAAGTATGGAATGACGTATTGTACCACAACTCCGCCCCGCCAAGTATGTGTACCATGTCTTAGGATGTCCCACCGGAAAACATCGTAAGTACGTTTCTATACAACGATTGATCACTTCTGACTACCCATCAGTTTGAGGATGGAACGCGGTACTATAATTGAGCTTAGTGTCTGCCAGCCGAAACACCTCCTTCCAAAATTTACTCAAAAACACTTTAACTCTATCCAAAGTAATAGAGGAAGGAAACCCATGTAAACGCACAATTTCTCGCACAAAAAACTTTGCCACATATACAGCCGAAAAGGGGTGTCTCAATCCCAAAAATTGAGCATATTTCGTGAATCTATCCACCACCACCAACACCACATTAAATCTTCTAGAAACGGAAATGCCCTCCACAAAGTCCATACGAATCTCGTCCCACACTTTCACCGGTATTGGTAAAGGCTAAAGCAAGCCGGCCGGAGATAATGTCGAGTATTTAAATTGTTGACAAAGTGAGAAATATACTCTTGCACTCTCTGTCGCATCCCACTCCAATGGAACATCTGTTGTATACGCTTCACCGTTTTTAACACACCAGAATGCCCTCCCACTAACCCATCGTGAAACTCACACAGTATTGCTAGTATAAGAGAAGACATGGAAGGTATGACCAAACGTTTCTTGTACCACAGCTGGCCATCCACTATTGAGTAATGTACCATCTTCTCCGGAGATTCCAACATCTTCTCCTTCAACAATGTGATCGAAGCATCTGTAGAAATCTCTGATATAGATCCTACAACTCCAGAGCTGTAGGGATGGTAAGTGCCAATAACGAAGTAGGCGTGAACTCCCCATCATTAGTCAACATCCGCGACAAACCATCAGTAGCCTTATTGTCACAACCCAGTTGGTACAAGATCTCAAAATCATAGCCAAGTGGCCTTGTTAATCAATGTTGATACTCCATGTTTACTTCTTTTTCTTCCAAGAGATACTTGAGACTATGTTGATCCGTCTGTATAGATAATTTTCTTCCCAACAAGTAATGCTTCCACTTTTGTATTGCCATCACAATCACCATTAATTCTCGTTCATACGCAGGTTTCAGTTGTTCTCTAGCTGTCAATCCATGACTAAAGAATGCAATTGGTTGCTTATCTTGCATCAACACTACTGGAACCCAAAATCATGGAGCATCAGTCTCAACTCGAAAAGGCTTTTCAAAATTCTGTAACGCTAACACCAGAGCTTCACTCATTGCCCCTTTCAATGTATCAAACGCCACATGAGCTTCCCCTGACCATGAAAAATCATCCTTCTTCAACAACTCTGTTAATGGCCGTGCTATAATACCATAATTTCTCACAAACCTCCGGTAATAACCCGTTAAGCCCGAAAACCCACACAACTGCTTAACGTTTTTAGGTGTAGGCCATTGCTTCTTAGCCATCATCTTCGCTGAATCAGTAGCCAAACCATTTTTGAGATAATGTGCCCAAGATACTCCACTTGCGGCAACCCAAAAAGACAATTCTTTCTATTAGCCAATAATTGTTGCTCAACAAACACATGTAACACCACTCTCAAATGCTCCCTGTGTTGTTCCACATCACTGCTATAGATCAACACATCATCAAAGAAAACTAACACGAATCTTCATAGATATGGTTGAAAAATCTTATTCATCAGAGCTTGGAACGTGGCTGGAGCATTAGTTAGACCAAAATGCATAACTAAAAACTCATAATTTCCGTCCACAGTTCTAAAAGCAGTCTTCGGTATATCTTCTTCAACCATAGGAATCTGGTGGTAACCCGAACGTAAATCAAGCTTCGAGAAGATAGTAGCTCCATGTAATTCGTTCAACAACTGATCAATAACCGGTATTGGAAACTTGTCAGGAACAGTGGCTCGGTTCAAGGCACGATAATCAACACAAAACTGTTGAGAGCCATCCTTCTTTTCAACCGAAAGAACAGGACTAGAGAACGGGCTAGTACTCGGACGAATCACACCAGAATCCAACATTTCTTAACCATCTGCTCCATGATCACCTTCGTTGAGTGTGGATACCTATAAGGCCGAACAGACACTGTTGTCACCCCATGTTGTAGAAAAATGCGGTGTTCTTGTCCCCTAAAAGGAGGAAGTCCTTTTGGTGTATCAAACACATGAACAAATTGGTCCAAAAGAGGAAAATAGCTGAATGAGTCGTAGAAACAACATGCTCAACTACTTCACTTTCTTGCAATAATGCTTCCCGGCTCTGAAAGCTTTTACCAAAACTTGGAGATAATGATTTAAGAGACAATTTTGGATAGTGTAGAGCTGGATCTCCCCATAAGGTTATCCTACGTCCCCTATAAATAAACGAGAACTCATGTTTCTTCCAATCTACCTCGCACTTCCCCAACGTCTCTAACCATTAACCATTGGATACCCAAAATCACGTCCACCATACCCAAATCCAAAGAAATGAAAAAGCTAATTGGAAAGTTACAGCTTGGAACACATCACTCCCTTTGACTGTAATTCCATTGCCCAACAACACATCAAGACCACTATCCACGTTCAACTTTAAATGTAATCTCTTCACAACTTCAGGAGAAATAAAATTGTGAGAAGCGCCACTGTCCAACATTACCACCACTTCAGTATTCCAAATCCTTCCTAACACACGAGTTGTCTTCGGGGAATGGATGCCCAAAAACGCTTGAAAAGATAGCGTACACAACTCAGAAGAACCTTCATACTCCACCCCTTTCTGCTCCTCTACATAAGCTTGTAACACTTCCATCTCATAACCATTAATTAATGTCAATACCCTGACCTCTTTGTTTGGACAGTCATGTGTCCTTGACCATATAGCTCCACATTGAAAACACAACCCTTCCCACCTCATTCTATCCAACTCCGAATCTGAATAGTTCTGTCTTGGTCTCTGATAGGATCTATTCGGATGAGAATTTTCCTTATCTTGCACTCCATGAACAATCATTTTCCCGTAGATTTGTTTGCAACAAAAGAACCACTCGATCTATTATGAACCAGCACACGTTGAGACCCACCCTCACCTTTGACAGAAGTACTCACCACTCTACAAAACACACTCGTCTCCATTCTCAATACAGCAACAATATAGTTCGGCAAGCCCTGCGGATCCTTCATCCTAATTACTTCTTTCATCTCAGGATTTAAGCCATTGTAGAAGATTCTTTCTAGATGATGATCTTTGAGACCAGAGACTTGAGCCGATAGTTCTTCAAATTTAGACACATAATCCGTGATAGAACCAATTTGCTTAAACGAAAATAGTCTAGTTTCTGGTTCTTCTTCAATGGATTCAGCATAGCGAACCACCAGTTTGTCTTTAAAATTCCTCCAATCACGGAATCCTCCCTGTTTTAACACCCACGCAAATCATTTTTTAACTAGTCCCTCCAAACACATAGCTAACAAATCAAGCCTCACCTCATCACCATAACGACCAAGCTCAAAGAATCGTTCCACATCCACAATCCAATCATACGGATGTGAACCAGAAAACGACGGCATCTCAATTTTCTTAAGCATGTAATCCCGATTTTCCAGCACCGAGTTACTAGACCGATAACCTAGCGAGATTCGTCTTGATTTCGTTCTATCGAAGAGAAATTTACCCGAGTATTACGCGGAATCGAATCGGTATGAACTGACAACGTCTCCTCCGCCGATCCAGGTGCTACCGACGAGAACTCCGGTTGCTTCCCCAAATTTTTCAAAATCGCCGATAATTTATCGTCCAAAGCTACGATCCGAGATTCTGATTGCATCGTTGCCGCACACAATTGCTTGTAACCACCCAGAAAAACATGAATATCCATTCGCATCTGCGATTCATCGTCCTCCATGTCTTCCGGAAAATGCGAACGAGAAGGAGAAGTATCCTGAACAGACATCGCGATCAATTCGAACCTTGTCACCGCACCAATGATAGAGTAAAGCTATCATTTTATTGAATATAACAATGTTTAGCAGATTACAATCATAAAATCCTCAATCTCATGACGATTGGGAAGAGGATCTCATGGCGATCACTCTTAAGCTCATATCGCTTGTGTTTACAATTACAAAATGCATAACCCCCAAATGATGTCAAACAAATATATTTATATCAATCTTATTTAATAACTGCAAAGCCTCCCTTTCATCCAATGTCTCTCAAACCTTCTACTTCACTCTTCATTATCGCCGCTCTTATGCTCCAACTTATCCTCTTTCTTCTTCTGTTTCTGGAAGTACACTTGATGGATCCTATCATTTTCATATTAGAAGCCATATATTTCTTGTTGGTAGTGGTTTGTTTATGAAGGGTTCTAAGCAACCATATTTATAATAACAATAGGATCAGGTTCTGATCAACAAAAAGTAAACTTCTCCGTCTCCGCTGGCAGGGTTGTATCTATTGGACCTGGATGGAAAGAAACGCTAGAATCCACCATTAAGTCTTTCGATCAGTAGACACGATCTCTCGCTACTAGATAGACAGATCAAAGACAAAATCATGTCAATTCGAGCAACAAACCCTATTGTTTCTTCTAGATTGATGCACAATGGCCTACCTGGATATACTAAACACAATCTTTGCCTCCATCGATTCATCTCCTCTCTTACATCTCTTCCTCTCCCACCGTTTAGCTTCTTCTCGTGATAAATGATGATCACTTTTTTCTTTCGCACTCTTGGGCCTTAATGGTCCTAATGATCCTTAATGTGTGTTGAAACTTAGTGGGCTTTTTAAGCTCCAAAAAACATTTGGCTTCTGCAATTTTAATATGAAAGCTAAGTTAAAAAGACAATAGGAAAACACGTTTTGTTATGAATATTACGGTGATGTCTATATAAAAGGTTTTAGATATACTTGTCTTCCACTCCAAGTTAAACTTTGTATTCAAGTCATTGTAATCCAATATAAAGAATCAATTATTCATGGAATAATACAAATCAATTCTTTCCCTTCATTTATTTACTTTAACACGTTATTAGCACAAAATCCTAGCCACCGAATAGTCCAAAATTTTAACTACTTTCGCAAAACCCTAATCGGCTTTGTCTCCATTCTTTGACGTTTTAACATTGCTTTTTTTCCAAATCAAACAGATGATGTTTCTGTCGTAATTCATCCCAATCATTGAGATAAGTATCTTTATGCTTTACAATTGATTGGTTTATCGTTTTGATACTTTGATTAGGATGTTATCCAATTATTAAAACATATCGTGTCGTTAATCTCTTTGTAATAAATATATAAATGATTCTTGATTTATTGTTTTTTTGCTGTCGAAAAGTTGTTCTATTACTCAAACTAGAGGTGGTTTAGGTAACCAGACCAAAATAAAACAACCAATGAAATAAAGCGTTCTATGGAAAGACCTAGTAGTCATAGCTAATGAATCTGAAATTTGGCTTTGCGTTTTTGGAACATGGATAATCTTGAAGTCTAGGAAGCAAATCTTCAGTGTCTCTATCTTCTCCAGCTTTGTTGCAAATCCTGGCCATGCATGGGGTTCCTTGATCATGGCGATCAAATCCTTGCATCTGTACCAAAGCTCTGACATGTCGAATGCTGAAGCATACTCTCCATCACCCAACCTAGCGCTTCCAACTCATAATGCAAATCATATTCTCTGCGGATGCAATTCCGTGTACCCATAAGTCCAACATTTCCTAACCTATCCATCCAAACCCACCCACATCCACTACACTGTGATGTAGGTGTCCTCCATCTATCAAGCAGATATTCCGTAAGCTTAAGACTTGAGGTTCTTCAGCGCTATGATCCGGAGGGGCTTGTGATTCTCTCTCATTTGCTTTGAACCATGTTTGGCATTCTCTTTCAGCATAGCGAACTAGGTCCAAAGGATCTTTGTTTATTCTTCTAAAGAGTTTGTCGTTTCTGGCCTTCCAGATGTACCAGATTATCCAAGGATAAGGATCTCTCTCTAATTTTGGTTCGACAATGTTGTTTTTTCTCCATAAGGGATAATCCATATTAACATAAATGCTCGGAGAGGGAAGATGTCATGACTTAGTGGTGTCGCTGATAAACACCAGGCTTGTAGAGTTGGCGGACATTCAAAAATTGCATGGGTGACAGATTCATGAAATTCTCTACAGCGTGGACAATAGTTATACATCTCATGTTACGCCTTATCAGGTTATTTGTAACTGCCACGTGACCAGTTACCAGTTTCCATATAAGATGACATATCTTCTTGGAAGGTTTTATCTTCCAAGCAAAGACTTGTATCTTTGTTTTACTAGGTTCCATTGTCCCTTTTTCGTCTCAGCCTTCAGCAAGTTTCGTGCCACCCAATAACCTGATTTGACTGTGTACTGGCTATTTTTGGTACAATTCCAACTGAAAGTATCACGACGGTGACCCGTACTTATGGCCAAACTCCTTATGTAAGGTAGGCCAGCATGGTCTCCATAAGCCTCAAGTATCCCAACATTCCACTCATTCAGTTCTTAATTATTCAAATCACTTACTCTCATGTTTGGGTTTAAGACATGAGACACTGGTCTGGTTGGCCTAGCTGGTGAAGTGGGGATCCAAGAATCCTCCCACATCTTGATCTTATATCCTGAATGTACCTTATGTCTGATTCCGAATAAAAGTAGCTTCCGTGCTGCTGAAATGATGTTCCACACATATGATAGACTGCTTAGAGAGATATTTCGTAAAGGCAGCTCATTTTGTAGTATCCTTTTAGCACCCTTGCCACCAGTTAATTGGGATATTGTACTAACCTCTAGAGTTGTTTTGCCAGTAGAACAAGGTTAAATTCATGGATCATTCGAAATCCAATCCCACCTTCATCCCTTGGTAAGTAGACCTTTTCCTAGTGAATTCCTCTCTTTGGGGGATTCAAACTCCACCAAAATTGTGCTATGGCACTTGCTAGGTTTTCGCATATCTCTAGCAGTAGCATGAAACTAGACATTACATATATCGGGAGAGCTAGCATGATTGATTTAAACAAGACTTCCTTTCCACCTTTTGAAAGCCATCTGCCCGTGCATCCATTCACACTATGCATTAATTTGTCCTTCAAGAAAGCGAAGAGTTTACATTTGGATCCACTGATGTCTTCTGGGATACCTAAGTAATTCTCCATTCCTCCCTCATTTTGAATTCCGAGGATATCTTTGATCTGATGCATGTCATTTACATTGATCCTCTTACCAAAGAGTTTAGACGATTTAGCAAAATTAATGCGCTGTTCAAATGCGTGTTCATACTTTCTGACCACTTTCATCACTTTTTTACATTCACGGTGCTCCGCCTTACAGAAGAAAAAACTATCATCAGAAAAGAAAAGGTGGGATACCGAGGAACATGCGCGTGTAACCCGCAGCCATGTTATCATCCCTTGGTTCTCTGCATGATTAAGAAGGCTAACGATCGCTTCCACATAGAATAAAGATGAAATGAGACAAAGAATATCCTTGGCGTAGGCCTCTTCCTGGAGTAATATTTCCCCTAGGTTGCCCATTCATGATCACCTTATATTTCACCGATGTTACACAAGGTAATCCAGATTTCCGAAAATCCCATCTTTCTCATAACAACCTCAATGAACGACCACTATATTCTATCATACGCCTTACTCATGTCTCTCTTAATGGCCATTCTTTTGTTTCTTACACTTGGCTTAGTTTGAAGGGCATGAAACATTTCCTATGCAATCATAATATTGAATGTAATTTGTCTTCCCGCAACGAAAGCTGACTGGGTTTTTGAAATTATATCTGGTAGAACATTCTTTAACCTCTGGCATAAGACCTTACAGATAATCTTGTAACTGACGTTACACAGACTTATGGGTCGGAACTGGTACATCTCATTAGGCTTTGTTGTCTTCGGGATAAGGCATATATATGTGTCATTTAGACCACTCGCTATTGATCCATCCAAAAGGAATTGGTTAACCGTATGAGTTAAGTCTTCATTTACAATATCCCATAATTTATGATAAAAAGAGCGGTCATCCCATCTGGTCCATGAGCTTTTCCGGATGTATAGCAAAAAGAGTCATTTAACCTCCCATTCCGTGACCGGAGCAGTAAGGTCATTGTTTATTAACTCTGTAATCAAAGTATTTACCTCAGATAGTGCTTCTGCTTTGTCTTATGGGTTAGAAGATTCAAAGAGGTTTCTAAAGTAACTAGTAGCAATGGCTACAAGTCCTTCATCATCCTCAACAACACTTCCATTTGCATCAACCAACTGTGTGAGTTTATTTTTAGCTCTCATTTGTTTTGTCAAGGCATAAAAACAATTTATGTTTCTGTCTCTTCCTCTTAACCAAAAGATTTGACACTTTTGCTTCCAGAATATCTCTTCAGCGTTAAGAAAATCTGAGAGTTCTTTTAGTGCTCCGGATATTTTCTCAATAGTTGCATCATCATTCGAGTAAAGGTCTTCGACATTTTCTTTGACTTCCTCCACCGATTTTTCTGAGTTCATATTTTGATGTCTTCTCCACAGGCTCAAGGTCTTAGGCAACTTCAAATATGATCGATTATACTAGCGTCATGGGGTAATTCAGAAGATTTCCATCCCTCAAGAATCACTTGCCTTAGTTTCTCATTTTCAAGCCATCTCTTGTCAAATTTGAAATTTTTCGATTTCCTTATTGGCTTTGTGAGGATGTTTGCTAAGATCGAACAATGATCTGATCCCCATAATCTCATATACTGAACAGTGGAGTGAGGAAACCTTTCATGCCAGTCTTTATTTCCAACAGCTCTGTCTAGTCTACACCTAACAATTATTCTTCCAGCTCTCTTCCCAACCCATGATAACATGTTTCCAGTGAAAGGAAATTCCAACATCCCGCAGTCGCTTAGGAATTGCTTAAATGGTAGGAAGGAGCTATCTGATAGTTGGCTACCACCCTCTGTTTTCTGTTGTCCTGTAATTTCATTAAATCTCTTATCATGAACCATGGTCCAATTCTTTTTGTTGAGAAACGCGTAAAACATTCCCAAACTTGGTCCCGTCGTTCTAAGACAGGATTCCCATAAACAAACGTCATAAATACTTTTATTCCATCAATGATTGCCTCAATGTCAATCATTCTGTTATTTGAAAATAAAACATTAACTTGAAATTCATCCATAAAAAATAAAACTAAACCTCCGCTAAGGCCAAGTGGCTCAACGGTAAACAAATGATCAAATCCTAAGTCGGCATGAATGTTTTGCAGTAGCGGCCTTTTATTCTAAGTCTTAGAAAGGAACAAAAGTCATGGGCATTGCTTCTGACACATCTCCTTAAGGCGTCGAACTGTGAGCTCGTTCCCAATCCCTTGATAGTTCCAACTAAGTGTCTTCATGGATGATGATGGGAGGTATTCTTGGACCCCCCTGAAGCATTGTGCCTGTGATAATTTGTCTTTGGAAGCCTTAAATGTATCCGTACGGTGAGTCCCAAAGCATTTATTTTCCCTAGAGGATGCAATATGTTTTTTGGAGCTTCCCGATGGGAGAACTCCTTCTTCTTCTTATGAGAATCCAAAGGGGCGTCAATCTTTCTCTTTAACTTAGATGAAGATGCTCTCTCTCTTCATTTATAAACTCTATATGATCCTCTTTCCTCAATTCTCTTGCTTCTGTTCCAATCTTCTTCCCACTTTCCAATTCCATTAGTTCTTCGCCAAGTAAGTCCTCATCCAGATCCTCATAATCCATTATCGCACCCATTCGCTCGCCATGTTTACTACTTGTCTCATTAAGCTCCATGTCCTTTAAGGCCCCAATCATCTAGGCATCAGCAAGTAAAGCTTTCTCCGTAGGAGAGAAAGTCAAAGAGCGAGCTGCTCCTTTATCTCTCTTCGTAACATTTACATCTCGATGAATAACTAAGTGTGATGGAGTAACAATCTGACTAGCCAGCCTCTTCCTCTCCAAATGACTATCCAGTACCTCCTTCTGTTGATGATGAGGCTGTTCCTCACTGCTTAAGATATATACTTGGGACCCTTGAGCATAAGACTCATGAGAAGCTGTCGAAATATCCACTATCCTTTCCTTCTTTTCCTTATCATTCCACCCTGATTGTGTATTCCTTGAATATGGGTCATAACGAGATCCATAGCGAGAAAGGTATTTGTTGGTTTTGTTGTCTCTTCTGCCCAACTTTTCAGCATGCTTCTCAGAATAGGGATCCCTTCGACCATACTCAAACTTTGCTACACGTCTGAACCCCCCCCCCTGTAGGAGAATGATTGACTGAATCCTTCATGTAGACTCTCTGATCCCTTTTTGCGATCTCATTTTGTATCTGGTCTCGCTGCAAAGGCTGTCGAGAATGGTCTGAAACCAAAAGTTGCACACGAGAGAGCACTGCTGACCTGCTTCCTGGATTTCCCATCCCATGTTCTTTCATAGGAAATATGATTCTTCGTGAGTCATTATCCCACATGATGAACAATGCTAAAAGAGTTTGTCATACTTGATTTGGATAAACAGATCATCTCCCTCTGGAGAATTAATCTTCCTGTTAAACTTTAATGGTTTCCTTGAATCCACATTTATTAACATCGTTCCCGCAGACATGTCTACCGTATCAATTCGTCCCAATCTGCCTTCAATGTTCCTCATATTGCATATTGTCTAGAGGAGGTGTAGTGGAATGCTTGTTATCTCCACCAAGAATGGGATGATTCATGAGTAATCACTATGTACTACTCGTTTCCATCGAACCAGCACAAACATACAAAATTTTTTATCGTAAAGGTCTTTGGCATAAGATCGATTTCAGGTCTTCTTCTGTGGCGAAGTTGAAAAGAAACTTCCCATTCCCAAAATCATTTGCAGTGACTTTATTTTGCATCTCCCATTGCGAAATCAATGTATTAATAAGTCTCCACTTTTTGTTTCTTTGGATTTAAAATCTTTCCGACCAGAGAACGACGATAATCCTTAATGATATGGGAGTCATCTTGATCAGTTAGCTGAATTGGTTCGTCATCGTCATCAATAATAATCATCTTTCCCTTCGTATCTGCCAAAAGAGCAGGCCGAAAATTATCCATGTTGATGACAATGATATTCAATTCCTTATGAGAATGACACTTGACTTGTTATACCAGTAGATATAATCAATCTCCAAAACCAACACACCTTACAAAGACCAAACCATCACACACGATGGATAGTGATGTCGAATTCCTTATGGGAATGACCAATACTCCACATGAACTTGGTTTTGTTCACCAGTTATAAGAACGAGAAGCACGTGTTTTCCACTTCGGTCGACAATCAAACAACTACACTAAAAAATTCCGTGAAAACCACACAACCCACCACCAATCACACGAACACAGCCCCGCCACACAACAAAGACCCACTGATCACGAGGCCAAAGACGTTCAATATCAATTCCTCACTCAAACGAAACTTATACCATGCTTTGTCATCCTCTCACTCATCAAGGAACAGTAATTGGAGAACTACTCCTTCGCTCGTTGATAAATTGTCTGATCGTCCTCCGAAGCCCACACATCACATCGAGAAGAAATAAACCAGGTCCGACACAGCTAGTGACAAAGATCACTTTGATGTCGCAACAAGGGGATCACAGTTCGAAGAAACTGTTATCCCTAACCTCTCTACTTGCAGATCGCCAGTCTCCAATCTCCAGGTTAAGTTTTGTACGAGCCAGAGCACGATGTAACCCTACGCCGTTTGAAAAGCCTTGATACATCATTCAAATAGAAAGGTTGAATCCTTGATATAGTCGACTCGTTATGAATCCGCCTGATTCGTATGAAAAACAAAACCTGATTGAAACAAAGCAGAGATCAACAGAGATCAACACCAACGTCGAAGAACAATGAGTGAAATCGGAGATTCTAGCGCCTCAAGGATTGTTTTGGAGCTCTCATGTGGATATACTGGACAGCCGGTCTCTTCGCCGAAGGATTCATGATTTATTTTTTGGGTTGGTATTCATCAGTATATTAATAATATGCTAAACAATGATATTGATCTATCTGATTATGTGCATGCATAAATTATTTGTTTAGTAGTTTGGTTCAGTAAATTATCTCAAACTGAAAGCACCTTTACAACTTGTGTTATATATGTTCTTGTCTCTTTATTATTGGACGATGCTCATGCTCATATAGGCCACCAATTAGCATGTTTAACATTAGGTGTCGCTACTTACCATTATACATTTAGTTGTAAATCTTAAATAAAACTTTTTCACTAGTGATAATATTTCGGTCACAACGGAATTTCGTAAGTTAAAGTATTTAGCCAATATGTCAATTTATCGATATATGTTAATGCTACGAATTCATGTTCAATAGTCAACTTTTATGCAACTTTTCTCCTTAGAAGCTCATGAAATGGTCCCTCCCCAAGCAAAAATACTCAACAACTTATAGAAGAATGATCATTTATATTGATAATCAAACTTGCATCTAAATACCCTTCTACCATCAAAGGAAATCTGACATATAACAAACCATAATTTATGGTTTTATTCAAGTATTCGAGTTGTGATATTTCTTGTCTTGTATAAGGCACACTCTTCACACTCGCATTCAATGTGAGTCCTAGATATAGCGTAGTGTGTGAGATGATCACTCACGGGGTGATGACCATAGATTTTTTTTCGGCCTGAAAGAAATGTAGCATATCATTTGACGAAATGATTAACTAGAGACTTGGTAATTGAGTCTGTTAAAGGGATGAGTTTAAAGTCCAATTGAAATCTTTAATGGTGGGATACCTAATTCCTTTCTAATACGACGTTAGAGGCTGAATTAAATGTGGAAATCTTATACTTAAATATTAAAACACATTTTTATATTATTCCAAGGTGTGTGCTTGAAACTGCAAAAAAGGATAAGTTGAAATATTATTCTTAATAAATATTTTGAAAAGTGCATTTGCAGATGTATGACTGAAAATATTTACTTATATGAGTGTGAAGTGATGCGCTTCAATAAGCCGGGAGTTGGTTTTGTATGCATTCATGAATGTATTGAGACACAATACATATAATATTGTCGGGTAAACACTTAGAGGAGTGTGGAAATACGTGTGTGTATTATCTTCATGTGTTCAAAATGGGGTTGAGGGATTCAATTCGTAGAACATCATGATTCTCGGGCATTTGGAATGTGTAATGCACTAAAATGAAAATTCAATTCTTTGTGACATTTTCATTTATGCATGAGTTTGATATATGTGTTAATTACTTAATGAATCTATGATTACACTTAAATGGGGGAAGCATTGCAATTGTTTAGATGAACAAATGCAACTGTTTGTGATTGTAACTATTAGTGATGAACCGTGGCAACTTTTGGTGATAAACCATTGCAATCGTTGATGATTAAAACCTTTGTTAAAGAATCATTGTAACTTTTGACCAACCATTGCAATTGTTGGTGTCAATAGTTGCAAATATTGGTGCTAACCATTGCAACCCTTCATACTCTATATAAGGAGTTGTTAGCATTGAAAAATGATAACTTAAATCACAACTTGTAGAACTTGAACAAGATAGTGACATCACAAACTAAAAAGAATAGAAAGAGAGAGAGATTTATTATTTAAAGATCATCAAAGATCTGTGAAGAAACAAAGATCATCCAAGCATTAAAACGCTAGTTGTTATTCTTGTATCTTAGCATATAACAAAAATGCGACTTTGATTGTCTTATCTTACAAATGAATTTTGTGTAACCCAAATGCTTGGAATATGATCGAAATACTCTTTAAATACTCTTCTGAAATTATTTTATCTAATTGGAATTTTTGTTTCGTTGTATAAAGAAAAATTACACATTTTCTCTTTTCCTATCAAATGGATGCAACAAAAATATAATGTTTCTCATTCTGAAACTCTTCAACCTGTTTCTAATTTCTTTTTACTTGAAAACACCAAACTTTAAATTTATTTTCTCATTTTTTTCTTACGTCTTTTTCACGAACTTATCTTTTTTTGTAGGCTTTTATTACATGGTTCGCATCTTTCATTTCTTCAAATGTAGACCTATAAATTTTGGATATGTACTTTTTTATGTTAGATTTTAAAGAGTTATAGATTCAAATAATGTGATTGTTTTGTTTATCATTTAAGCATCATAATTTATTTTTGAAGTTTATCTATGTTTTGAAGCCATTTGAATGTTTTAGAATATGCAGTTTTTTGTCAGATCTGAGTCAGACTTTGGAAGACTTCTCGGATGACTTCTTGGAAAATCTTTTGAACCAAAAATATTTAACCTAATTAAAATTTTTTTCTCCTTTTATAAATAAAATTTACACATTATCCCTCTTCCTATCAAATGGTTGCAGCAAAAATATAATGTTTCTCACTCTAAAACTCTCCAACCTCTTTCTAATATCTTTGAACTTAAAAACACGAAACTTTCAATATATTTCTCATGTTTTTTCTTATGTCTTTGTTACTAGTTTATCTTATTTTTGCAAGTTTTTCATTACATGGTTATCATCTTTCACTCCTTCGTTGGATATGTTTTGTGTGTTTATATGTTAGATTCTGAAAATTTATAGATTCAACCTAATATGATTGTTTTATTTATTATTTAAACATAGAAAATTTATTTTTGAAGTTTTTCTATGTTTTGAAGTCATTTGAATGTTTTGAATATGCAAATTGTTTTTCATACTCAGTTAGAATTTGGAAAACTTCTCAGAAGATTCTTGGGAGACTTCTTAGAAGACTCTCAGAAGACTTCTTGGGAAGTTTTCTAATGCATTGTATGCTAGAAGACTTCCCAAGAAGTCGTCTGCCCAAAATGGTACAAATGGATGATATCAAGTGGAGTTTAAGCTTATCTATGTCGAGGAATGATGTCTACCTCTATGTGTAATAATTTTTTTTGGTCTGTTTTATGATTTGTATGTGTACTCTTTTAGTTGTGAATTCTTTTATAAACTTGAAGAGGTGTTAATGCATTAGAAGACTTCTTGGAAAGTCTTCTAATGCATTGTATGCTAGAAGACTTCCGAAGAAGTCTTCTTTCCAAAATGTTACAAATGAATGATATCAAGTGGAGTTCAAGATTATCTATGTCGAGGAATGATATCTAGATCTATGTGTAATAATTTTGTTTTTGGTCTTTTTTATGATTTATATGTGTACTCTTTTAATTGTGAATTCTTTTGTAAACTTAAAGAGATGTTAATGAAAAAGATTCGGTAAATATGTTCATGTTTACGATATTATGTTACCAAAAGTGCTTGACATTAGTGAAGTTATTAACATTATACCCACTCATAGAAAACACAACACACAAAAATGTAGTCAAATTTACTAAAACTATGAGAAAAGACTTCTCAAACTTAGTCATATTCAAAAAAGATCAAAATTATATTTTAAGTGAAAGTTGAAATTTAAATCTCATGAAAGTTAAAAAATTATATCTTATGATCTAAGAAGACATATTAAACCACATGAATTTGATACTCTTAAAGTTACTTAACACTTTTGAAAGTTAAAAAAACATATCTTGAAGTTAACACTCTTGAAAATTTAATGTCGAAGACTTCTCTAGAAGTCTTCTCGGATTAACCACAAACCATTAGTAAACATGAATATTTGTAACATCATAATTATCATCAAATAAGTTATGAATTTCATCCAATATTCTTAATATTGACGAATACACATGAAATAACAAGAAAATAGTAAAAATCCAATTTAAGTTTTGGAAAAATTGAAGTTTAATAAAGATTGATGTAGAAGATTTCTTAAGAAATCTTTCGTTTAGGTCATTTTTGCAATTGCAAATTTACGAAGGAAGGCTTCTTAAGAAGTCTACTCTACATCAAACATCTTGAAAAGTCTTTTTTTTTTTAATATTGACTTACTTTTGAATTCTCAAAATTCTCAAAATTCACTGACAAGTCTTTCTCGAGAAGTCTTCTATGGTAAACATGTTAGTTTTTAAATTGACCAAAGTGATGCAGATATTTGACTTTATCTTAGAAGATTTCTTTGGAAATCTTCTTGGAGAAGACTTCTACGTTCACGTGAAGTCTTCTTACTGTCGTAAGAAGTTTGACTAAGTTACTTTTGCAATTGATTATATTTGACTTTTTCAGAGAACACTTCTAGAGAAGTCTTCTCTCGTAACCAAAGGTTTGACCAGAAACCCAAAATAAAATTATAGAAGATTACTCAATAAGTCTTCTGGCGTAAGACTTCTTAAGAAGTCTTCTGGCGTAAGACTTCTTAAGAAGTCTTCTCATTAATAGTAAATGTTTTACTACTAATTGTCAACTGCAAAAGTAACTTACGCAGACTTCTTGTGACAGTGAGAAGACTCCATCTAACTGTAAAGAACAATTCCCAAGAAGTCTTCTATAAAAAGTCGAATTTCTGACAAACTTTGATCAATTACAAAACTAATTTATTTATCCGAGATGACCTTTTGAGAAGTCTCCTCGTTTTTTTAACAGAGAAAAGTTAGAAGACTTCTATTAAAAACACACAAAAAAGTCAACTGCAAAACTAACATATGCATTGACTAGAAGACTTCTCTATATGAATTGACCAAACACACAAAACTTCAACACATAAGTAACCTCATTAATAACCAAGAATCATGACTTCTATGTCTCTATGAAACTTACAAAGTTTGGAATCAAAATCTTAGTTTTCTTTTGGATAAATATAGAGAGAAAGTGAAAAAGTGAAAAAGTGAAAAAGTGAAAAAGAAGTGATTTGTATGCATAAAATGAGATGTGAAGAGAAACAATCGAGTTTTTGGTTCATTAAGTGTTTCAAATTGGTCATCATGGTGGATGTTGTATTGATGACAATGACAATATTGTAAATACTTGGTGAAGACGAATATATTAGAGTAAACACCCATTTTCAAAACTAAATAATAATAATAATGATATTTTCGTAAATAACTCGAACTTCTAGGGCGAATAAAACAAATGAGATTTCAAAAAAGAGTTAGTTTTAGTCTAAACTTAAAATTTTGAGTCATATTAGAAAAACTCTTTATAATAATTTGAATTGATTAAATTATTCATTTTTGGATGCGTACGATGCAAACTGAAACTTTTCGCTCTAATTATATTAATTTAGTTAATTTATTTACCTTACTTGTAAATATCTTTTATAAATTATGTACAACTTGATATATGATATTTTAGAAAAAACATAAGAAATAAAAAGTGTTAATGGCTGCATTGGCATACATAATAAACAATATTTTGAAACTCATGCATGCATGAATATGTATATTTACAAAATAAATAAATCATGTGATCTTTTGTTTTCATTAGTTAGAAATTTTAGGTAGTTTATAATTTATGTGTATAAAATTATATAATTTTTTAAATTTTTTTATGCTTTTATCTTAATTAAACATGTATTTCTAGGTATACAAATTATTGGTTTTAATATTCACTTTACCTATGTTGGACTGCGTCAATTTTCTAATGTACCACAACTGTTTTTTGTTCAAATTACACTAAAATGAGGTAGTTTAATTAAATTTTCTATCTAATTGTAAATATATTTTATAAAATTTTGATCAATATGCAAGATATTTAGTATTTTTGTACAATATATTAAATTTTTTAAGGAAGTGATTAAAAATTAGGTGAATTATTTAAAAATTGAAGATTAATTATTAAAAATCTTCATTATTTGAAAATGATAAATGTTTATAAAAATAATATGTATATCTATCCTGATGATTTATTATATTTTCATAAAATTCCAGTTTCTATCATTCGTTTTTTGGTTTATTGATACGCTTGTTTCATTGAATTAGATTTTTTAGTCCTTCTCAACGACTATATTTATCTTTTCGTCATCATACATAAATTTAATGGCCAAGGAGCTGTTTTGGGCAAAATCCACTTCATGCAGATCAACAACGATAACTGCCAAAGTATGATAGGATGGGTCGTCCAAAGAACCAAGCCGAACATGTTGAGACATTAACAATTTTTTTGTAAAACTCAACGAAAATTCATCAAGAAACTTTTTTTTACAAAATATATTTTGCATACCTAAGACAGAAATTGTATGCAATAGCGTTGGTATAGCTTGCCTATGTAAGGTTTCTATTTGGGCTCGTAAGTCGATGTTGATTGCGTCGGCCAAGGATTGCTCGCATTAACTTCTGGTCATCGTCATTTCCTCCTTCTAGCAGCCAAACTGTTTGGATAAAATAAAGCAAAATTCTTCATTATACTACAAAAAACCAGAAATAAAGCAGGAGTAATATACAGAGTTTCAAAAAAAAAAAAGCAGGAGTAATATATCAAATGTAGTGTTTTTTTATCAATGGAGCACGAGTACAATGTATTGATATATAAATCCTAGTTCTAATTACATTCTTATATGTCGAAAGTGGATAATTGATAATCATGTATTCTAGGGTTTATGAGCCCCTTTTATAAGTAGTTATGGTTGCAATATATGTTAGATCATTCCATATCATGAAATATGGAAAGATCTTTCTTTATTTAGACGTTGCTTTGCATGGTGGCAGGGAAAATCACAACCCAGAAGCTGGATGATGACTGGTTGGAGAAGAAGGTCGGCGTCGTTCTTTAGACAAAATAATTTTTTTCTAGATTAAACATCCCCAACAATTTTGATGAAATTTGGTTTGACTTAAAAGTTCTTGTTTAGTTTTTTAAGTATAACAAATAATATTTTAGTCTAAAAGTTATTTCTCTTTAATGTATAATTGAAATTTAAATATATATATATATATATATATATATATATTTGAATCCAAATATATCAATTCAGATTAAGTTTAGTATTTGTTTAGTTCATGTGTAAAATGTTTTCATTCAATAGTGTTTAGAATAATTACCTAGTTCAGTTTGGTATTTCTTAGTCACTCAAGTACACTAGTCGCTCCTCGATCAATTACTAATCAACCCGTGATCAGCCAGAACAACACTCGGCCCAACAGCCCTTAATCGGATAATGACTTATCACAACCTTTGCGTACCATCACACTTGGCCAACTGCCATCCAGTGCATCAATCGCCTTACAACCAAACTACATCTTTAGTACTAACAGTGCAGTGACCCGTCGGCCCATACCTTAGACCAAGAACAATCATACATTATGTCAGACATCACTTGGATCCATCTCTCTGCCTTGCGCTCTACACAAAGCACCATTAGGTCCATCATTGCTTACTATGTAATCAAACTGATTACGACTTGTTTGGCCACCAACTGCCCAACGTTTTTCAGTGATCCATACCCGACTATTAATCTTTTAACTATCGGTCAACTGTCATGATCGGAGCCATCCTCCAATAACCTGATCTACGCAACCCCAACACAACATTCTCCGGCTCGTGTTCAGTTAAAATCAGGTTAACTGCCAATCATCCAATCTTCATTCATGATTCTATCACCTCGTACACCCCACTCAGAAAAACCGCCAGATGTCACATGTATAGACTCGACTCAGTCACTAACGTCTCAAATAATAGGTTCTTCGGTTAATCCCTCACAATCTTACCGCTTCACCCGCTAGAACCCAAACTATTCGCTCTCCCTTGCAACTCGTCTAGTCTGGCGTACATGATTTGTGATTGTTCTCAACGATCAGCCATAACCGCCAAGTTCTTAGTTCATCGCTTGCGATCCATCCTTTAGCATTTAGACATCATTTCAGTTTCCCACATACACAGACTGATACACTCTTTCCACGTCATTCGCTCAATCTCCACCGATTGTAACTGCTGATTGCCTAGTTTTTCATGCCTAAGCAATCACTCAATCCACACATACCAGTATGTGACATAGACCTAGACATGCGGTTGTCGATCATTCCTCGTGATCGGCTATATCTCTCTTTCTCGATTGATTCTCAATTCTTCATTTCATTCTCTCTATTTCTCTCTGTTTTTTTTTTCAAAATCCATTTGTACATGACTTGCGATCGTTCTCGACGATCAACCATAACCACCAAGTTCTTAGTTCATCGCTTGCGATCCATCCTTTAGCATTTAGACATAACTACCGCTTGTAACCACCCATTATCAATTACTCCATTCAGTAACTACTCCTGAATTGTTCCCACCCATGTAGGTTACTAACTGCTCATTATGCAGTTAACTTCAATCAATTCTGTAACTATCCGTATTAGTTAAGACATCTGTAACCGTTCTAGAACTGCTCTGGTAAGCACTATAGAAACTGCTTAGCAACTGCTCTAGTAACTGATCAGCAACTAACCAGTAACGGTCATATATTTTTCTCACCATTCTCCTTGGCTTATTAGTACACGTTTAGCTCAATAATCATTCCCACCAAAACGCCCATTAGTCACTCCATGCACGAGACTAACTTATCTGAACAATAAGCCCAACCAGCTTGTCTGAATAACTGTCCAACTTGTCCTACTATCATGATGGAGCTCAGATGCTCCATTAATCCTGGTCATGCCACTTATGACCCATTCAGAACTCAAAAACGTTCCCATACTTTCTTAATCTTCCACTACAAGAAAACATCAATATACTGAGGGACATTCCGAGGGAAAATGTGATCCTCGGAATATTCAGAGGAAATTCTGAGGAAATTCCGAGGCACCAAAAATTCCGAGGTGCCTCGGAATTCGATATACCGACGAAATTCCGAGGACCAGCAAGTCCGTCGGAAATTTCTGAGGCTATTCCGAGGAAACCCCGTTCCTCGGAAAAAACCGACGAAAATCCGAGGATATATTATAGCCGTTAGATAGCCGTTGGGGATTTGACTAAATTCCGAGGAAATTCCGAGGAACTAGCCGTTGTCGTCGGAATTTCCTCGGAAATTCCTCGGAATTATCGACAGATTTCATCTATAAATACTACCACCCCTCATCCTTTTCATTCACTCCATATCTTCATCCTCTCACATACTATATTCACACACGAATTTGATTGAAAAATTCATGTCTTCTTCTAACTATTATCGTTCTTGGATCGATCGACCTCATTTGGATCCTAACACGAGATTGCTTACGGAAGAGTACCAAAGAGGTCTAAGCGAATTCATGGCGAAAGTTCAACAACTACCGGAAGCAAAAACGGGTATGTTAAGATGTCCTTGCTCTACTTGTAAAAATAAAAAGGTTATAAAAGAGTTAGATGTTTGGACTCATTTATATTTGAGAGGGTTTACACGAAGTTATAAAATTTGGTATCATCATGGGGAAACTGATTATGAATATGGTAATACTAGCGAACCTCAGACTGCGGATAGGTTAGAAGAACAAATTAGAACGGGTGTAGATTATGGTATAGGTACTGAGCAGATGGTAAATGATCATTTTAGAGGGGAAGATTTACCTAATGCAGAAGCTAGGAGATTTTATGATATGTTGGATGCTGGAAAGCAACCTTTGTACGAAGGCTGTAGAGATGGTCATTCAGCTTTATCATCTGCAACAAGACTGATGGGCATTAAAACAGATTATAATTTGGCTGAAGACTGTGTGGATGCGATTGCTGATTTTGTAAAAGGTATTCTACCCGAGGATAATGTAGCCCCTGGTTCATACTACGAGGTTCAGAAACTAGTAGCTGGTCTTGGTTTATCTTATCAGGTAATAGATGTATGCATGGATAACTGCATGATATATTGGAGGGCGGATGAGCAGCGGGTTACATGCAAATTTTGTGGGAAGGCTCGTTATAAAGATACCAGTGGAAGAGTTCTAGTGCCATATAAAAGGATGTGGTATTTGCCTTTGACGAAAAGGTTGCAGAGGTTGTATCAATCTGAACGCACAGCGCAACCATTGAGATGGCATGCGGAGCATTCAACAGATGGTGAGATTAGACATCCGTCAGATGCAAAAGCTTGGAAGCATTTCCAATCAACTTATCCAGAATTTGCGTATGAGAGAAGAAATGTCTACCTTGGATTATGTACGGATGGTTTCAGCCCATTTGGGAAGCATGGGAGACAGTATTCTCTATGGCCAGTCATTCTTACACCATACAACTTACCGCCAAACTTGTCCTTGCGTCGAGAGTTTTTGTTTCTCTCCATTCTCGTTCCCGGGCCAGAGCATCCTAAGAGATCACTTGATGTGTTTCTTCAGCCACTAATATATGAGTTGCAACAACTATGGGCTCAAGGTGCTGAAACATACGATGTTTCGTGTAAAGAAAATTTTCAAATGCGGGCAGTACTTATGTGGACAATAAGTGATTTTCCAGCATATGGTATGTTATCTGGATGGACAACGCATGGAAGGCTATCATGTCCATATTGTCAAGATAACACTGATGCTTTCCAACTAAAACACGGAAGGAAAACGTGTTGGTTTGACTGTCACAGGAGATTCCTACCACCCGATCATCCATATCGTAGGAGTAGGAATTTGTTTACGAAGAACAAGAAGGTGTTTGACAGTCCACCTGAAGAAGTAAGTGGCATCAAATTGAAGGAACAACTAAGAGATTTTGGTGCAGATAGAACGCCAGACGTGGGTGGAAGAGGAAGTGGCGCGTCAACTAAGAGGTTATCCGACTTTCACTCATTTCCCTCCCCACGAACAGGAGATGTGGTTTCGTCAGTTTGCGGTAAGTATTCTATGTTTTTAAGTTATATTTTTTATTTTTAATATTAATATTTTATTAATTGTGTTTTTTCAGCAAGAGTTCACCTGGCATCCCCTTCAGACGTCTTTTATCCGTGCCAACTTCATCCATAAAGTTATGGACAACTATGGAAAACAGATGTATGAGTGGAAGAGGAAGTGGCGCGTCAATAAGGTACCGGTTTATTTATCTACTTTTAAATTTATTAACTTGTTTTTTTTATTTATTAATCTATCTTTAGATTTATTTAACTTTTTTTATATTTTTAATTTTTTTAAAAAGTCCCGAAGTCGATGAACGAGACGGTCTGGAAGGAATTGTGTGAGCATTGGGAGAAAGACGAGACAGAAGCAACATCCGCCACCAACTCCACCAACCGCAAGAGCGATCGTGGCGGGAAGGGCATAGCCAAGCACAACTTGGGTGCCAGGAGTATTGCCACTCTCGGAGATATAATGGTAAGTTGAGTCTCTTCTTTTTTTAATTACTTAAGTATTTTTATGTCTTTATTCTGATTTATAATGTTTTTTTAAACTTATGTTTTTTTTCTAGGCGGAAGAAAATGATGGCGAGCCGGTTGATGAGTTCGCATTGTTGAGGAAGGCGCATACCAACAAGCATACCGGGGAGATTGATGATGGTCTTATGAAGGAGGTGGTCGACATGATCACCACTCTCAAGGACGACGAAGAATTTCGTCTATCCCAGCTTCAAACCGAGATGGACTCCACTTCGACGGCCTCGGTATCCCTGTCCACAGCTCGAATCAACGAGATTGTTGAATCGGTAAGATGTTTTTATAAAAATTCAATTAATTTATTTTTTATTTTTATTTTATAATAATTTCTATTATTAAAATTTGTTTATTTTTTCTTTCAGTCGCTTCTAAAGAAGAAGGGACGTTTGGTCGGTTTGGGTCGTCGAGCCAAATCGGTTCCTCCTTCTTCATTACAACCGCCTCCTGATCCGATGGTTATGGAGCAGCTGCAGGACAAGGATAACCGCATAGCTGCGTTAGAGGCGAAAATGGCGGAACAAGAAAAGGGATGGGAGGAAACGAGAAGGGTTAACGAGCGCATGATGGAGATGATGAGGAAGATGTACCCGAACGAGCAGTTTCCGTAGTTTTTTTTTTCGAAAACACTGAATGTTTTTTTTTTTCGAAAACTCTGAATGTTTTTTTTATTTGTACAACTCTAACTATTATCTACTATATTTTCGATTTGAAATTTTATTTTATTTTTTTCGAATTTTAATTAAAAATAAAATAATTTATAATTTTGCTAAAAAAAATTACTCCCTCTGTTTTTATATGTAAGTAGTTTTAGCAAAATAATTTTGTTTCACAATATAAGATGTTACAGAATCCAAAGCAAGAAATTAGTGTTAAAGAATTCAAACGTGTGATTTTTGGTCTTTTTTTTCATTTTCTTTTAATTTTTCTTGTTCTTTTATTCTTCTTGAGAATAGCAATAATCCCCCTCTCTAATTTAATGTACTAGACAAAATAATTGTGTTATTGATAAGGCAACGTGTTTTAGTTGTTTATTTTTGAAAAGTTAAAAATTCTTAATATGCGTGCTTTTAGGTAAAACTACCTACATATAAAAACAGAGGGAGTATATTTTAGGAATTCCGAGGAAGCCAGTCCGTCGAAATTTTCCGACGAAAACGGCCTTCGGAAATTTCCGAGGACCACAATTCGTCGGAAACTTCCGAGGACACTGTTCCTCGGAAATTCCGACGGACATGTTCGTCGGAAATTTTCGACGGAGGATTTCGTCGGAATGCAGTCATCGAAAATTTCTGACGAAAGGCGGTCCTCGGAAATTTCCGAGGAAAGCAGTGTTCCTCGGAATTTCCCGACGAACAAGCTTCCTCGGAAATTTCCGACGGTTTTTTCGGTCCTCGGAATTTCCTCAGAAATTTCCGAGGAAATTCCGAGGAAGTGTGTAATTCCGAGGAGATATTTCCGACGACACGTATCGTCGGTATGTCCACGGAATTCGTTAATTCCGACGACATACCGACGCTTTTTTCCCTCAGAATCGCGATGTTTTCTTGTAGTGTTCGGTCCAAGTGATCACACTAGTTTACATCTTTAGGTCGCCTAGATAGGTTTGCAGAACGGGAATGTTGCACTTTGCCTAGGCTATGTTATGGGTCCTACAATGACCTGGTGGACACAACTTTTTTTATCTTTCCCGACTTCCCTAACAACACAGACTTCCACTTACTAGCATTCGTGTCGTTTCAATCTCACTAAAACGCCGTGCAGCTCATTTGTCTCCACGTTGAACGCTGTGTCGTCTCTCTCACAATGCCGCCATTGTACAAACGCCTCCGTTTTCATATCTTCGACTCCCAAATCTTTTCATACTTTCCCGCCTTGCCAGACATGTTAAAATATGATTTCCCCCCCCAAATCTCTTTCTAAAATCGTTACCTCAGCTGATAAACGAATCGACACAAACCCTAAAACCGCAGAATGTCGACGTGGCAGCTGTTACCCGATTCAAGCGGCGGCGGTTTCCGGTGGGAAGCCGCTGGCCGGATTCTTCATTCTGGCAAATCCGATTCTCCGCTAACCTCAGCTCCTCCTCTACCTTCCATGGCGGATCTCTTGCTCCAAGGTGATTGTTTCTCTCTCTCTCTCTCTCTCTCTCTCTCTCTCTCTCTTCTGTCAGTTCGTTTTTTCATGCGAGGGAGATTAATTATTATTGATTGATGAAAGGATGCTCGAAGCTTATAGAACCAGAGGAATCGACGCCAACAATGTTCACGACTGCTCTGGGCAAATCTGTAGCTCTTAAAGAGTCTTCGATTTCCATAGCCAAATCGATTTTAGCAGATTCAGGTACGTTATTTTATCGGAACTCTTTTATTTTCTTATTAATGTTTTAGTCTTTTTTTTCTTTCAGTCTAAAGAGGGTATTAGATAATAGGTAAAATGCTTTCAGGAAAATGTTTTGAATGTTTTTTTGTTGTTGTTAATTTCACGCTGTTTATTGTGAAGAACGAATCAACTTACTATCTTACTTTCTCAAGTGAATCACTATTAAAATTGACATTTTTTTGGTAACATCTGATATGTTACTTACCTTTCTATCTGCGTAGACGATAACGCTCTCTCCAGGGAGAGTGGGTTTGGTGTTCCCAACTCTATTTTCCAGACTGCTTCTAACAAGAATGTTAATGTGTCTTCTGCTGGCATGGCAAGAGCCAAGGTATTGTTAGGACTAGAAGAAGATGATTTTAGTGGATTCAAACACGTGAACCGTTTGTCTTCTTCCCACCAGCAACATGGGTTGAGAACTCCTGAGACGTTTGGTGCTCCATCGGTTCAGCATCGGTCTTTAACTCCAGGAGGACATTATGAGGGCCATGTATCTGGGAAAAGATCTGATATTTTGAGTTCATCTCCAAAGGTTCCTCAAACAAAGTTTCAAACTGCTGGTGGGAGATCATTGTCAGTGTCAGTCGAAGCCTTGAATCGTGCCAGAAGCCTTCTTGGAGACCCTGAGTTAGGGCCTTTCTTTGACGATGTAGCAACAGGTGATCACTTTGTTACACCACAGAATGATAAATGGCTAGGTGGTGATATTGCTCATGAAGCAAAGGCAAGCAACAGGCATACATCAAATAGTTTTATATCTCCTCTTCAATCATCTTCAAAGCAATTTAGATCAGTCAAATTGGAGGACGTAGCTTCAGGGGTTAATTTGATCAAGAAATTTGATGCGGCTGTTGATGAGACACATGGGCTATCAAATAACAGGCCTTTAGCATCTGATATGGCAGTTGATAATACCACGGGAAACGGTTTCATTCCAAGAGCTACACAATTTGGAAGGCAAGCTCACCAGCCACTTGTCGATATCACAAATCGTAGTGATATAGCTTATTCAAACAATAGACAAGAAAGTAGCCAAAAGAAAAGATTGGGAAAGACAGTCTCCGTTCCTCCTTTCAAAAGGCCGAGAACGTCCTCCTTTAGAACCCCTATAATGAAAAATGACCAGCATGCTTCAAGTGGTAAAATATTCAGGAAATATTTTTATGTGAATTGTTTGGTTGGCTCTCAGATTTATAACTGTTGGTGTCCTGTCTATTATCAGGTTCGTCTGTCGTATCTTGTGATACACAATATTCCAAAAGGGTGCTTTCTACAAGACCTGAAGAAAGGTCTCCAAGAATATATATCAAGGATTATTTTGGGATGCGTCCAACAGCTACGACAAAGGTAAAACTCTATCGTCCCTTTCACAAGTTCCTGTCCTGTGTTTTATATATATAACTTTTCGTTTTTCATTTACTCAAACCGCGCTTACGGGCTGTGTTTAGATGGATGTGCCAGAACATGTCAGAAGAATCAAATCAAGTAATGCATATAAATATGTATTCGGTGATGTGTCTTCCTCTAGCGTAGTGGGAGCTGAAACTTTTCTTCAAATGTTGTTAGAATCTGGTGCTTCCTTACAACGTGCATCTAGAGAGTAATTTCTCCGTTCCCTTTGAATGTTTTAACTTTTGAATTACCCATCTTGTTTGCTTATTATATCAAAATAAGTCTGTGACCATTCTAATGATCTTGCATGTGACTCTAATTTTATTAGGTAATCAGTCAGAGTGAGCAATAATTTCTACACCAATTAACTATATATCTGTCTATATATATGCACTAGGTGGGTCACCAATCACTACAGGTGGATAGTATGGAAACTCGCATGCTACGATACATACTACCCAGCCAAATGTAGGGGAAACTTTCTGACGATCACCAATGTTCTCCAGGAACTAAGATACAGGTTTCCCCATCGGTTTATATAACTTGTCATTATTTGAGCTAATGCAAAGCTAACATGGTTAATCTACCAACATAGATATGAGAGAGAGGTCAATCATGGTCACTGCTCTGCAATAAAGAGGATTCTTAATGGTGATGCTCCAGCTTCTTCAATGATGGTGCTCTGCGTATCTGCTATTAATCCAAAGACTCGGGGAACACATGGTTCTGATAGTGGCAGCGATATGAAAATAGAACTCACTGATGGGTGGTATGAACTTGCTATTGTTGTATTCATATTGTCTTCCCTTCTTTCCTCATGATTTTTTTTCTTAAAACAAAATTAACAGGTATTCAATAAATGCTGCTCTGGATGTCATGCTGAAAAAACAGCTGAATGCTGGAAAACTGTTTATTGGGCAGAAACTTCGAGTAGGTTATTTCTTGCAAGCTTTAAATATTTTGTTTCGCAATACATATTTTTGGTCAGATTACCTACTTCCAGCATACTCACGTTCTTATTACTTATGTTATGTGAAGATACTTGGGGCAGGACTTTCTGGCTGGACTACTCCAACATCACCTCTTGAGGTTTCTTAGGCTTTCAATTTTCTTTTAGTTTTCTGAAATCCTCATGTTGGTTTCTTCATGGTTTCATTCAACCAAACTTTCAGGCAGTGACTTCGAATACAATATGTTTGCTGTTGAATATTAATGGGACATACAGAGCTCACTGGGGGGACCGACTAGGATTCTGTACGTAGCTTTATACTGTGGACGTCACTAATACATCCTCTGAGTTGCTTATTTCGTAGCATTTTGTGCTTTCATATTATTTTTCTTATATTACTGTCTTCTGATCTCTTCTTCAAGGTAAAGAAGTTGGCGTCCCTCTGGCTCTCAACTCTATCAAGTGCAGTGGGGGCCCTGTGCCTAAAACGTTAGCTGGAGTTACACGAATATACCCTATCCTATACAAGGAAAAGTCAGTATAAATGTATGCCTTTTAGTGCAACTTGGTGCCCTGTATACTTATGGCAAAAAGACTTATACTTGCTTGGTATTACAGGTTAGGTGAAAAGAAGTCAGTAGTTCGATCAGAGAGGATGGAATGGAGAATGATCGAGCTGCATAACAAGAGGCAAGTTTCTATTATTAGCTGAGAGCAACATTTAGTGACGTTTATGTGATCAATTCAGAACATGCATCTCTTGTCTATAGAGTTTCATCAGTAACTAATCAAAGATAGAAAAGGTTCTGTTACCTACAGTCTGTATAATAATAAATCTTCTGGCCTTTCTAAATGTAGAAGGATTTTCCTATTATTCTAGTCAACAGAAGAGCTAAAGTTTGCAATTTTTTCTCAAACGTACTTGTCATTTGTTTTTATCTTCTGCCTGTAGGCGCTCAGATCTTATAGAGGGTCTTATATGTGAGTACCAGGGAGGAATCAATGGTGTCCACAGCCAGAACGATACTGACAGCAAAGAAGGAGCCAAGCTCTTTAAGCTGTTAGAGTCTGCTGCTGAACCTGATTTCCTAATGGCAGATATGAGTATTGAAGAGTTGAACTGTTTCAACAGATATAAAGAAAAGTTTGAGGTAGAATGTTGTCTATCTTTTCTTAATAAGTCGGTTTGAATTCTAAATTAAATTAAACTGTTTCAATCTAAAACCTCAGGCGGCCATGAAAAAAAAGATGGAAAAATCAGTTGCAAAGGCTCTGGAAGACGCTGGCTTAGGTGAAAGGGATGTCACTCCATTCATGAGGATTAGGCTTGTTGGACTGACCAGCTTAAGTTATGATGGACAACCAAATCCAAAAGAAGCCATTTTAACAATCTGGAATCCAACGGAGACACAGGTACATTGAAAATGCATAGTCTCTGAATGGTTCCATGCACTTTTTCTAAGCTTACGAGAACCTTCTCCATATGAGCTTAGATTTCAGGGCGAGTTCATATGAGAATTTGTGACCACATGACGAAGAGCATTCATTCATCCACTAGGTTGTTTCTCTTAGATTCTTAAAACAGTTGCCATTTTCTTCCACTGTGACAGAGAACCGAATTGAAAGAGGGGAAAATATACACAATGAAGGGGCTGGTACCAATGAACATAGATTCAGAAACACTTTACTTACATGCCAGAGGATCTAGCTCAAGATTGCAGCCTTTGTCTCCAAAAGCTTCTGAAAAGTTTCAGTAAGTAGTTTTGTGGGCTTTCTGTAGACACAACTGAATCTATCTCACTGGTTTGTTCATTTATCCTGTGCTTCAGGCCCTTTTTCAACCCTCGTAAATCGATATCGTTGTTGGATCTTGGTGAAATTTCTCTTGGAAGGTTGATAGCTTTTGTTTATGTTCACTCTTTACTAAAAGTACTTTTGCTTATCTAACATATCTTACGTAATCATCATCCTTTTAGTGAATTTGATATGACGGCGTACGTTGTCTATGCTGGAAATGCGTACACGGATGTTGACCAAAAGAAGCAGTGGGTATTTGTTACAGATGGATCCTTACAATATTCAGATTCAGGGAAAAACGCAAATAGTCTTCTCGCTATAAGTTTCAGCACATCATCCATGGATGACCTCCACAGTCCCCTCTTTAGCCATAATCTTGTCGGATCTGTGGTAAACTCAAAATCTTATTAACGCAATCAAGTGGCAAGTGTGTTTCACATTGTTAAAATAAATGTTGTTTGGCAGGTAGGCTTCTGCAATCTAATAAAAAGAGCCAAGGATGTGGAAAACGATATGTGGGTTTGTGAAGCGATGGAGAACTCAGACTACTTCATAAACGCAGATGCTGCTTGCCCTTCTCACCTTAAAAGCAGCAGTGGCCATATCCAAATATGGGCTAATCTCTCTTTTTCTAAATCCGTCCGTTCTCTTTGTATTATTAAATATATAATTTTTAACTAAATTTTTAGATGATTTGGATTCAGTTATTCTTCTAATAACTGTTCTTGTTTTTTTTTCCAGATCATCCACCAACTTCGGCAGAGAGCTCTATTTATTGTCGGTGCTTGTTAATCACCATAACGCACAAGGTGTATTGCACATATTTGTCTTTTTGGGATAGTTAAGGGCAAACTGGATCCGTGATCACAGATAAACATAATGATTTTTTTGCGCCCGTACATGGGAATCTCATTAAAGACAACCCTGTAAGAAATGTGTGGTGTGTTTGTTTTTGAACTTTGAATACATCTATTTCTCCTTTTTTTTTTGACTGCAAACACCATGCTTACAAAACCGGTTCAAGAGGGTTAGGCTGACTAGTTAACCCCGTTGAACTGTGTAGTCTACATGGGAAAATTCAGAAGCTTTTGCATGAGCCCCTTTCGCAAGGAGATCAGCTCTAGCATTACATTCGCGAGGTATAAACGACAAAAAAACAATGTAAACAAAGAATGAATATGAAAAAATTCTTCCCATTCTAAAGCTGATGCTGGCCAATATTCTTCTTTTTTGACCAGCTTTACCATTTGTAGGCAATCCGACTTGAAATGCATAGTTTCCTGCCTCATATGAAGAGATGATCGCATTGCCCATAGTAACGTGTTCATCTCCACGAGCAAAAGGGAGAGGACTTGTTTCCCCCCAAAGGAGCCAAATATCTTGGTCCTATCTTGAAGCTCCATGACAAAACCACCTCCAAAGGTAGAATGATTGGTTACCCAAGATGCATCCACTTGACATCTTGGTAAGGGTAACCTATTCATCTCCTCGTGATCGTGTGTGTGCGGGTGTTCCTGTGCATGTCCTACCTTCAATGCTTGTTGTGCCTCTCTCCACTCCTCAAATTCTTGAGTAGCCTTATGGAGTGTTTCCAGAGGTGACACCTCGATTCCATTAAAAAGCTTGTTATTCTGAGCTTTCCATAGGTACCACATGGACATGATCCATGAGACTTTATCTAACTTGTGTGTCGAG
Source organism: Moricandia arvensis (assembly GCA_905132765.1). Lineage (NCBI taxonomy): Eukaryota > Viridiplantae > Streptophyta > Magnoliopsida > Brassicales > Brassicaceae > Moricandia > Moricandia arvensis. The sequence continues at coordinate 78,762 of CAJHQP010001712.1, forward strand.
ACGCCTCTTGCCGGAGCTCTGAACAAGAGGAAATCAAAATTTTTATAAACTGATAAACTCGGGAACTGTCCCGGATTCCATGACGTATCCGATAAGGCCCAAGTTTGTATTGCTGGAGGGCATACGAAAAGGAGATGGTTTATAGACTCCTCATCACTTCCGCACCTGGGGCATGATTGATCAGTACCACAATGTCTGTCAGCTAATCTGCTCAAACTGCAACACAACCATTAAGACATTGCTAGAGGAAGTGTTTTATCTTCGTAGGTGCCTTTAAACTCCACACCTTATATAGTAAGGGATTTATACTGGGTTCCAAGACTTTCTGGTCATCTCTATCATCCTTTATCCTCGCCGCAACTTCATAACCCGTCTTAACCGTATATAAGCCAGAAGTCATGTGGACCCAACAAAAGGCATCTAGTTTAAGAACTCAGCTAGGTTTAATGCTCTGGATCAGATGCACTTCTTCAGGAGCACATGTACTTTGTATCAGCTCCATCTTCCATTCGGCGGTGGTGTGGTCAATAAGGTGATTAACATATAGATTTGGGTCTCTCCACGTCCTGTTGTCTTTGGTGAGTCTAGGTATTTGCGTTGGAAGCCAGTTATCAAGCCACACCCGAGTGTTGAAACCATATCCAATCGTCTGTCGTAATCCATTCTTGAGTAGATCCCTGGCCGCCATCATGCTTTTCCAGCCATATGAAGGAGAAGTTGAGATTGATATCTCCATGGGGTTTGTGAATCTATAATATCGACCTTTGAGTACTCGAGCCAAGAGGGAGTCCAGGTGGTGTAATAAGCGCCATAGTTGCTTCGCAAGTAGTGCGAGATTGAAGTTTTCTAAGTCTCTGAATCCCAAGCCACCTTTCTCCGCAGGTTTACACACTTCATCCCGCGCCATCCAGTGTAGCCCTTTGTTGTTTTAATTAGTGCTGCACCAGAACTTAGCTATCACACTTTTTAGCTTGTTCAGGATTTCCTGGGGTAATAGGAAGCAAGGCATAACATAGGTGGGCAAAGCTTGTGCTACTGATTTGATCAGGATCTCCTTGCCTCCCTTTGACAGAAACTTTGCAGTCCACGAATTAATGCGAATGTTTAGTCGATCTCTTATGAAAGAAAAAACTTGTCGTTTTGAGCCACATATATTTTCTGGAAGTCCTAGGTATGTTTCCATCCCCCTTCCCTATGGATCCCTACTGCTGTTTTGATCCCTTTTTTCTCCTCGGCTTGGACTTTACTTCCAAATAAAATCGATGATTTGGATGTATTAAGTTGTTGGCCGGGTACCAAACCATGATTTTGGATGATATTCATCAACGCAACACATTTCTGGACATCCGCTTTACAGAAAAATAAAATATCATCGGCAAATAAAAGATGGGATATTGCTGGGCTTGCTTGGGCGACTTTGATCCCCGTTAATCTTCCTTCGATTTCAGCTCCTTTTATCTAGGAAATCAAAGCCCCAGTCAATATGAAAAGAAATGGAGATAAAGGATCGCCTTGACGCAGTCCTCTCGAGGGTTTTATATTACCCACCAATTGTCATGATTTAAGATTCACTAAGTCCCACTAGAATTTTCTCTTATATTTAACTCTACAATACTTACATTCAGTCAGAGTTACATAACTCCTAAGACATCTTAGATTTTTTCGACTAATTTCTTAGCCTAGGACTTTTCTTATATCTCCTTCTCTTAGCCCAAGACTCTTAAATCTAAACTCTAAACCCTAAATCATATACCACTAAATCTAAACCCTAGAAATTCTAAACCTTATAATTTGAAATTAAAACCCTAAATGCAAATCCTTAACCAAAACTGTAAACAATACACATTGAAGTAGGTGTCATCTGTTGAGACATGAACTGAAGGGACATGTCATATCGGTTCGGTTCGAGTGAAAAAGGTGTGCAATACCGGTGCGCCGGTTCATGAATAAAATAGTATGCTGACTTGGTTAACAAGGGACTCAGATTTGGAGATCAAGTCGGTTGTGAAAATATGGAAAGAAGATATTGCGGTATCTTGAAGATGGAGTAGTATAAATGCAAAGTTGATGGATGAGGTACTTGTGCTTTTTGAGAAAAAAGAAAGAAGGGAAACACAACAAGGTGTTTCGTAGTACTTAAGGGTTTTTGCCTAAGTTGTTTAGATTAAGGATTGACCAGTCGTGATTCACATGTGCGTGAAGTCATAGAAATTTGATTAAGTAGAAATGTTTGGTTTGCTTAAACGATTCTTAATAAGAAAAGTGTTAAGAGAATTGTTCTTGTGATCCAATCCAAGGTTGTCTAACTGTTCTAGGTTTTACATTTGGTATCAGAGCAAGTCAACCTCTTCGATATCAAGTATCGTACAGAGGTTGAGATCTTGGGAGTAAGATTGAACAGACAAAGGAACTTATTGTGGTTCAGAAACCCATCATGCTGGATGGTAACAATTTTCGACACTGGAAGGTTCGCATGAGACATGTGATAAGGGGCATTGACAAAGAAGCCTGGAACTCGGTTGTAAACGGATGGACTGAACCAATTGTGATCGATGAGAAGAAGAAAGAAGTTTCAAAACCTCTAGATCAATGGACTCAGGAAGAAAAGAACACATCAAAATTCAATTCCAAGGCGATCTCCACCACCTTCTCGTCTGTTGATATTGATCAATTCAAGATTATTCAAGCATGTGAGTCAACCAAAGAAGCATGGGACACACTGGTGAACTACTTTGAAGGGGATGTCAGCGTGAAGCGCATACGTCTTGACCACTTGGAAACAAAGTGAGAAAATCTGAAGATAGGAGAAGATGAAGCCCTAGCAAGCTTCACTGCCAAGTTGAATACCATAGCTAATGAAGTAGTTGTTCTCTAACAAAAGTTTTATGAATTCAAACTGGTCAAAAAGCTTGTCAGATGCCTGCCAAAACGCTTTGACAATTAAAAGGTTGTCATCAAGACCACCATGAACTCCGATGACACCAAGTTTGATAAACTAGTAGGGTTGCTCATGGCTGCTGAGCTGGAAAGAGTGGAGGATCAGCCCCTACCAGTAACTGGCATTGCATTTGCGGAAAATTCTGTTGATGATTGAGTTAAGAAGCTGGAAGCTGATGTTAGCTTAATGGCCAAGAGCTTCAATAATATGGTGAGGAGGTTTGATAAAGAAGTGTCACAAATCTTGGGGCGATACAATAAGGATTCGGGCCAACGCAACTCAAGAACATATGAAGAATGCCAAGAATGAAATGAGCAAAAATTTTATGAGTGTGAAGGGCTCAGACACTACCAGCGTGAGTGTCCATTGTTCAAATGGAAGGAAATGATGTGCTCAGAGTGTAGAGGGGTGGGACATCTCAAGATTGAGTGTCCGAATCTGCAGAAAACAGTGACAAATCAATGGTGGCTGAACTGAGTGACTCTGAGTTGGAAGATGATGAAGATGCCAAAGATTTTTTATTGAACTTCGTGGCTTTGGTCGGCACTGAAAAATCCAACTCTGAGACAGATTCATCCAACGATGAAAATGAGGAAGGAATCGATGTGGAAAAGGAATATCGTCAGTTGTACGATCAATGGGTAAAAGTCAGTCATGAGAACATCAAGATGATTAAGGGCACGACAATGCTTAAGGCTCAAGTCAACATTCTCACCCTTGATACGAGCAATTCTGAAAATAAAGAAAATATGATCCAGAACCTCAAAACAGTGTCAGAGATATCAAGGAGATCGAGTAGGAACTACTCAACGAGAAACAAACAAATCTCGCGTTAGAGAAGAAGGTTGCTAAGATGTGGCAAGCATACACTAAAGAACAAGCTAAGTCTTGAGGTTTGGAACAAGATCTAAATGATAACCATAAAAAGATAAGGATGTTGAACAAAGGCACCAAAGATCTTGATCAGTTGTTGTCCATTGGTCAACCACCCAAAGCCAACTGGGGACTGGGTTTCAAGGGAACAAAATCTGCCAAAATGGTGTTCATTCAGGAAAAGAAACCTCCACAAGAGCAGACGATTGAAGTAGTCAACAGTGGAAGTTCTAGACTCAAACGGTCAGAAGAGAGATCATTCACCAAGGGGAAGGTTAGTATTCTAGTCTCAAATAAGAGAAACATGGTCATAAAACCAAGTGAGCGAGTGGATGAGAAATTTTCTACCCTACCAAAACCCAAAACCATAGGATGTTTCGCTTGGAAAGCTGTCCAGTGCTTCATTGAAAGGAAGTGGTTTGGAAAGGTCTGGATAACCAAAGATAAACTATATCCAACTAAAGTGCCAGAACAGGAGGAGTGAGAGATTGTGTGTGTGCAATCATGTCAGAATAGAGGATGATGCTGAACCTGATAAGAAAGACTCCGAAACTGCATTCACTGTCGCCGAAAATGATGTACAAGATGAGTGGTACTTTGACAGTGCATGCTCACGACATATGACATGAAACGATCGAATATTGAATGGACTAGTGCATACAACCAGAAGAAAAGTTATCTACGGTGCTGGTAAAAATGGAAAGATTCAAGGAAAAAGATCAATCACTTACTCGAGTTAACTACCACTGATCGACGTATACTTGGTAGAAGATCTCAAATCAAACCTCATCAGTGCTAGCCAGTTGTGCGATGAAGGTATAACGGTCATGTTTGACAATGTTAAATGTAGAGCTGTAACTCCATAGAAACTAATAGTGCTCTTAGGAACTCGGACGATGAACAACTGCTATATGTGGCGAAGAAGTGCGGACGAAGAACCATCCGTAAAGTCAAGAAGAAACGAGGCAATCCCATGGAAAGCTGCTATGAATCAAGAACTGAAACAAGTGAATGTGGGAAGTGTTTGGCAACAACGTTCCAATCTTGAATGTCTGCAGCGCCAAGAAGAAGTTCACAATAGTGTGACATGGCGTGAGAAAGATGAATGGAAGATTGATCTGAAAAATGAACTACGACTGAGTCTCACTGGTGATGTGGAGTATTTTCTTGGATGTCAAAACATGAGTCTGGAACAAGACATTCACAGTCACTGTCTGATCAGAAGGCTGGGTGAGGAAGCAGATAGGCTCATCGGCTGGGAGAACATGACTAACTAGGTGGTTTACTGCAACAAAGAACTCGTGTTGAGTTTAGTGTATCTCACGATGAACCAACGAGAGCTTTGCAAAAATCTTGGGTTGAGTCGAAACGATCGGATTGATCCTAAGACTGGGCTTACCGAAGCAAAGCGTTTGATCCTTCACGTACTGGACAAAGTGAATACTGGACTGTTTGAAATACAAAATTTAACTATTTTTGTTGTACGTATGCGTGATGGAAGCTGACCAGTGATTCAAAAGCTCTGTGAAGAGAGTGACAAACAACGGTGATGGGCCAGAGTTGGTGAATACTTCAGATTGGAAAAACGGTTAGCTCAAATCTGTTGGATGATTCAACTCATCAGCAATTACGTAACACTATCAAACTCAAGATGTTTGCGTTTAACTAGTCCAGTTCAAAGTCTCACTAAAACCTGGAAGGAACATGTGAAATCAAGGCATATAAGTGTGAATGAACTTCTAGTCTACACCCACTTGAAACAGTGTCTAAGAATCATTGAAACTAGCACGCCCAAACCTTAAGTCACTGATTTGTTTAGAAGACCCATAGATCTCAACAACTTTTTGAATGTTCGAAGGGTTCTTGGGATTTATGATCTCTAGATCTCAAACCTTAGTAAGATGATCACCCATGTGTTAATAAGCCGCACTGACAGATGACTAGACTAGTCACCAGAGGAAAGAGCCAACCAACTAGGAGTCATTAGTGTGTCAATCTACTAGGTAAGATCCATAATCACATTGGAACATGCTGTTACCCCAGTTTGGAATTTAGTGTGATCAATGTGGGGACTGATATAGGGAGAGGTCGTTGTTGGGATAGCATCACTGTCACTCGTGTTACATGTCGCTCTCTTGGACTAGGAAGGTAGAGTGCCTAGATAGTTAAGAAGGAGTCAGAAATCGTTCTAAGAAAAAAAAAACAAAAAACAAAATTGTAGCGTCGAAGAGAAAACCGACGTACATGAGTATAATGCCAAAGAAAACTAAATGTTTGTTGATGATCCAAACTCTAAACGGGTCCAAGATATGAATGCATCTCAGCTGAGAAACACAACTTCAAAATCAAGGCTAATGCTCCTGCCGAAACAGCTCTGGAAAGACTGACTAGATTAATCGCAATCACGATGACCTCTACCATGTAATAGGTTGAGTCTAGTCTAAGATCTTAGGAAAAAGGCTCTACTCTAAATCGACATGAATACACCTCGGCTGAGGAACGCAATGTCTGTGTGACTCAGCATGATTGTTTGTATAAGTGGTGGTAAAATACAATGAGATAAGGTGAAATGATTCAGTTGAACGGGGAGAAAAAGAGGTTGATCAGTCAAGTAATTGTCGGGACAAATGAGGTGGTACGTGCTGCGGTCATGAAAAATTAGACACAAATTTTTATGTTGAATCAGAACTACAAAATGTCAAGTGTGACTGTCATAATTATGAAGCTTGTCATTTTTCTGGTCTTATGTGGGACCATGTCGGACTAATCTATAGGTTTAGTGATTTGTCTTATCAGGGACAGTCTTTAGTTCTTTTCTGAGCAGCTCATCAATACGAAAGAAGAGAGAGGAACCAACGATGTCGAACCGATTCATCTTCGATTTGGCTCATCATAAGTATCAGAGGCTGGCTCTCAGAGGATTCTGTGTACAAAGAACTCTCACGACACAAGAAACGGGTGTACTTCGAGTTCACAAATTCGTCGATTGTATTGGATGGAGGACTACTGTTACTAATGTTCAACCTTTCTCACCGATTCTGGTAAGAGAGTGCCTGGCTAACCTCAGATCAGACTCACCATACGTCCAAATCAGATCCACAAACTTTGAGATCTAGCCGCTGATGATTAACCGCATGTTTGATACTCACAACGTGAGGGCAATGGGTTTGGAGGTTATTAGATTTGGATGTGTGTGTTGCAATTCTTACAGGAGGATCCAAATACTCCTGGGAAGATTTTGAAATGGAAGATCTTTGTCAAGTCTACAGACAAGTGTACGAGATCTGCAGAACTAATTGGGTTCCAGGAGATGCGAGTGAAGAGCTGATCCAATTATGCATTAATCTTACGGGAGCGCTGGCAATGAGACTGCCTGTGGACTTTGGAGAATTGGTCTTTTCTCAGATCAAGTGTATTGACTTCGAATCAAAGCATGCACCGGAAATTGTCTTTCCAAATCTCATCATTAGGTCTTATCACATCAACATGATGTTCGTGGAATGCTTGATGATGATATGTGTGTTGGGTACCCGAAGAACTTCCAACCAGGGAGAGGTGCATAGTGTTGTGTTTTGCATGCTAAGTCACTTCTTCAGGGATAGATGGAGTGTGTTCGTTATGTTTGTTGTTAGTTTGCGTTTTCAATGAAGCAGTTTTTATTTGTGTATTACAGATATTGTGCTTTGAATAACTTATCTGATTGGCTTCATAACATGTATCTGAGATTCATATTCAATTAACCACTGACAGATGTGGTAGTGTGTGTATCTGTTACTTTGTGCATGATATTTCAGGAGCATGACGTAATTGGCAGCTAAGAAGAAGATAACCTGAGCAAGCAAAAAGGGAGAGACTGTTGAGATATGTACCGAAGGGGCATGTCGTATTGGTTCCGTTCGAGTGGAAAAGTGATCAATACCAGTGGGCGGCTCATGAGTAAAAGAATATGCTTACTTGGTTAATAAGGGACTCAGATTTGGAGATCAAGTTGGTTGCAGAAATATGGAAAGAAGATATTGCCGTATCTTGAAGATTGAGAGGTATATATATGCAGAGTTGACGAATGAGAAACTTGCGCTTTTTGAAAAGAGAAGAGGAGCGTTGTAAGGGTTCTCAAGCACTTAGGGGTTTTGGCTAAGTTGTTTTGATTAAGGATTTATCAGTCGTGATTCACGTATGTGTGAAGTCGCAGAAATCTGATTAAGTAGAACTGTTTAGTTTGTTTAAACGATTCTTAATAAAAAGTTTTTAAATGGAATTTTTTGAGTGCTCCAATCTAAGGTTGTTTAATTGTTCTAGGTTTTTCAACAGCTGCCACGGTAAACCTTTTTCTCTCTCGTCTTTAAGGTTTTTCATTGTTCTTCAATGGCGTCTTCTTCTCTTCACTTCTCAGAAACCCCACATCCTCATCACCATCAACAAGCAATACCCTTTCTCTTCCCGCCTTCTCCTCTAAACCCTCACATGTTTCATTTCGTTTCTCATCATGCAGTCACCGCTCAATTGTCTCCCTCCGCCTCTCGTGTTACCTATCAGATCCTTCCCTCCGCCTCCGCCACCCGGAGTACATCCCAACCGCATTTCTGACTCCAACTACGTTCAAGTCTTCAATACCACTCTCTGACAGAAAAGATAAAGTCATATAATCACCAGGAATATGGTTAAATTCGCTAGGAGCATCAGCTGAGAAAACTTCGAGTTGAGTTTTGAAGATGTAGGAAGCTTTGATTACTTTTGTGAATAGAATCTTATACTATTTCTCTAAAAAGTTTAATCTTAATTTGGAAGCTAAAGATGATTTAAAATTAGTTTTTTATATAATTTTTCTTTTATAAAACTTTAGTTTGGCTTAACCGGTTTAAAATCATATGGCTAGTAAAAACTAATTAAAATCATGGTATATGAGTAGTTAAAATTTAAACTATTCAATTCGGGGTGAAATGAATTTGAAATTGTTAATTCATGGAAAAATAAATTTATAATTTTCAAAACATAGACATTTAGAATGAAATTATAGTTTGGTGGAGATATGTTATATGATTGATTTTGTGGGGGAAATAAAAGATCGACCCATTAATTACTATGAAAGAAAGGATAGAGAGGGTGACAAGTGACTTTTGATTTGTTACACCATGATTATCCCCCTTCTATTAGAGTAAGGTTTTTAACTTATGATTTGACTTTTTTTTTTACATTTTTCGACTAAGAAACGTCTCTTATGTCTCTTATCTAAGAGACAGTTCTTAGTTCTTAGTTAAAAGTTAAGAAATATCTCTTATTGAAGCTAATAACCCCACCCTAAAAAATCAGGGTTAACCATGTCCTTATTTACTAGTATTCTATTCCGTGTTACACATAGGCATTGTTATATGTACATATTTTTTTAAAGTATAATATATATAATTTACAATAAAAATAAATATTATATTAAAAGGTTATTACTTATTAGTGATAAAGAAAATTAAAATTTTACTGTTTATATCTTATAGCACTTCAATATAGAAACGGTAAAGTAGAAGCAGTTATGTGGCAATCATGGAGACAATTGCCTCAACGTTACTTTATAACTCTAATCAAGAGAGTTTTGATCCCATTGTTAGACATATCCCATTTTGAGAAAAGAGCCATTAAAACTTCGAATTTTCAAATTAAAGCCAAAAAATCTTCAACTCATGTTTGAGCAAAAAAATTCTTCAACTCATGTTTGAACAAAAAAAATCTTCAACTTTCAAATATTGGTCTTTTAACTCTAATATTTTGTTGACTCGGCCATTTAAGAAACCCGGATAGTCGACTATTAAACTCCATTATAAAAATATATATCTGTTAACTTTCTAAACGATATCATATTAAAAAATATTCAAAAATAACGTTGTTTTGCTTCTTTAAACAATAAAAATATCTCTTTCACGAAATCACAGTCCCAAATCGACTTCATCTTCTTCACTCTAAAATAAGGAAGATGAAGTTGATTTGAGGCTATGATCTCACGAAAAGGATGCTTTAAGTGTTTTTAAAAGCAAAAAGACATTGTTTAATTAATATTTGATCTTTTTTAAAAACAACATCTTGTAAAGAGTTAACATAAGTCTGTTTTTAATCAAATTTAACAGTTGAATATTCGAATTTCTTAAGTAGACGAGTCAACAAAATATAGAAATTTAAACGGCCAATATTTGAAAGTTGAAGATTTTTTGGCTCAAACATGAATTAAAGATATTTTGGCTTTAATTTAAAAATTCAAGGTTTTAATAGTTGTTTTCTCATTTCTAGTATCAATCTTTCTCTTCTTTACATAATCTTCAAAACCTAAAAAAAAACCTCTTTTTGAAAGATATCAAAAAAGAATGTGTTTCCGCAATGGCTATCAAAACTATATATATATAAGAGAAATAAAAACAGATGTGTACGTTAACTAAACAGAAATAATATCATTATATACTTATAAAACATATACAAAAATAAGGAAAACCAACCTGAGATTAGAGCATCTCCATTGGTTAAGGACCCCTATGGGGTCCTTAACTTTTTTTTTCTTTTTTTTCGATTTTTTTTTTAAAAAAAAATTTTAAATCCAACCAATCGTGGGCCGCCACGTGTCAGTGGGGCCCACGAAACAGTGTAAGGACCGGTCCTTAAATAGAGGTTTTTAGGAGTGGTCCTTAACAAAAGTGGTGGGGCCCACCACCACTTTTTGCTAAGGACCCCCCTTAAGTCACTCTAATAGACATGCTCTTAGGTCTTGATCTAGAAAATAGACATGAGTGTTTCTTGTTTCCTCCACCACTTGAGTTTCTTAACCCCCGTTTTTGCCTTCTAGTTATCATCACATTTTTTGAGGTTCTTCTTAAGTTTATTAGGAGGCCTTGTCAATCTTTTTTTTTTTTTGAATTTAAATTTATTCGAAAAAACATGTTTACAGTGAATATATCCTCTTCCTAACGAATTTAGAAATGTTTAAGCAAAAGGGTTATTGCAGACATTGCCCAGTAACAAAATCATCTTGTGGCGAACCACAGTTGCATAGCCTCACCATGACAAAATCAATCTTTAAGGTGAACTTTTTAATTTCCTTTCTCGCAAATCGGGAAATAATCTAGTCAATTTCAAAATTGGTATAGAATGATCTAATTTATAACGTTACTTTTTTTTATCACGATATGCATATAAATAATTAAGGTGATGATTGTTTGCACTAGTTTTTAGTTTTTAGATTTTGGTTTTAGATTTTTGTTTTTGGTTTTTGATTTTAGCTTTCTATTTTTGGTTTTCAGCTTTTGGTTTTAGTTTTTAGATTTTGATTTTGGTTTTTGGTTTTGCTGTAGTTTTTAAATTTTAAAAGCTACTATTAAAATAATTTAAAATACATTATTTTAAAATAATACAACAAAAATAGAAATAAAACATTTGAAAGCTACTATTAAAATATAAGGATTGTTATTTAATAATACAAAATACATTAACATGTTTTAACTATTATATTTTTAAGAAAATTATATTATACTAAATTATAAATCATAAAATAACTATAAATTATACAATATTTAAAATATGGAAATTATTTATAAAATTTGTTGTATATAATTTAAATTAGAAAATTTGAAGGGTATTTTTTATTTTTCAAATCAATATAATATATTTTATTAATAAATCTAATAATTATTAAAGTTATTAAAATATTTTATAAATGAATAACCAATTTCAATTATTTAATATTATATATAAGTATAAAAAATATTTTGACCTGCAACATAAACAAATGATTACACATTATTGCTTAAATGTTATCTTTTGTACCAAAATTTTATTAGACTTTTATCTTTATAAAGTATTAGTATTTAATTATTAGCTAATTAAAATGTACCTTTTTCTAATAAAAAGAACAAAAATTCGTTTTTAATCCTAAAAACCAACAAAAATGAGTTTTTGGTTTCTCTTCATAAAATAATTAAAATTTTCAAAAACCAGTTTCCCTAAATTTTAGGGAATCTATTTACTAAAAAACTTGATTGGCAAAAAAATGGTTTTTACAAAAACTAAAAACAAAAACTAAAATCTTGATTGGGTAAAAACTAGTTTTTGGAAAAACAAAAACCAAAAACTAATTCAAAAACTACAAACAATCATCACCTAAGTATGTAGTTTTTGTGAATATCTAAAAGAGCAAAAGGAAAGAGAAAAAAACATAAATAAGTGAGAAAAAGATTCATGAAAAAAATTAAGATGACATATATAAATTATGAATTGATTAATTTTGCATGTTTAGTCTCACTAACCTGGATTTTAACTTTCATCTGCTAACTTTGAAAATATGTGTTTTTGAAGCGTATTGTTGTGCCACGTCGATCTTGATATAGTAGGACTCGGCAATGTTTATACGATCGTCAGAAGTCATGATCTGTCTTGTTAGAGAGTCAATGGAACCATTGAAGGTAGAGACGAATTCATAGCCTCGTGAGCCAAATCTTATATAGGGAAAGGTAACGGTTTCAAAGATGTGGGATCATGTTGTAGTGGGAGCAATATTAAAGGTTTTTATTTTTTATAGAAAATAATTAAAAATCAGTTAAACTAATAAACGAAACTGTTTTTTTTTATAAAATCTTTGCATTTATTTTTTTCATGAAATTTTTAAAATACATGTCATGTGTTAGAATTTTATTGGTCAAATCACTTATATTTTAGTATATAAAAGATATGTACTAGTACTCCCATAAACTTAAAGTTGAAAACACTAAAAATTGTTGTTTTTAAAGAGCTCTTGCTATAAAACTTAAAAGATTATCAAGACTTAAAGAACATTTTTATTTATTTAGAAAATAACTCAAAACTAATTTTTTCTCAAACAATCTCATAATTAGTTATGTCACAACTTACATCTTTTTATGTAGAGATTTAGATAATTCTTAAACATACTAATATATATATATATATATATATATATATATATATTTAAATAAGTCCTAAATATTCTATCAAATCTTAAAACCATGATTCCGTAGGATTAGAATAACTTGTGAGTTAAGTTATTTTCAAGCTTAGCTCAACACTTGCATGCATGCAAAGGGTTCCTACGTTAACAATTATAGAATACAAATTTGTGATACTTTTTTAGGGAAATGAAAAAAGTTATGGTATTTGTTGGAAGATAGAAAAACATTGTCTCTAACAAAATTGGTTAGGAAGTTCAATCCAGATTTCATTCAACTACAACATTTGTTTTAACTATCATACATCTTTGTCACGCTTTTGAAGTTGGCAGCTATATATGGTTTTGTGATTAAAATTGTTTGTGGAATTTCGGAAGAGGTCTTTGTTGTTGTTTGTGCCCAAACTGAAATACTCTCCTGAAAGAAAGGTCTACAAGAAACCTAGCAAAGTCACGCCAATCAAATGAAATTACTCTACTGAGCCTAAGATCCCGCTGCGTTCAATCCTCACATCCTCTTTGTGCCTCCTTTCACATTAACTAATTATATAAACAAACACCCACCAAAGATCTCTCTTCACACACACACACTCAATGGAAACTCTTTTTATTGTAGTTGTTCTACTTTTGGCTCTCTCCTCTTCCTCTTTCACACGAGGCCAGAGAATCATAACTATTCCACCACCACGTCCATTATGCGTCTCTCAATACGCCCTGGCTAACTACGCCTGCTCTCGTATCCCAGTGACCACTGTCCTGCCTTCTTCCCCCACTGCCCCACCTCATCCGCCCATAGCTCCTCCTCCTCCTGAACATGACCATGATGATGACGATGACCACCATCACCATGATGACGACGACGATGATGACCATGACCACCATGATCATGATGACGACGACGATGATGACGACGATGACCACGACCATGATGATGATGATGACCACGACCATGATGATGACCATGACCATGACCATGATGTCCATGACCGTGACCACCACCGTGTTCATGGTGACGACGGTAATGACCATGACCATGACCATGACAATGACCACGACCATGATGACGATGATGACAACCATGATGACGATGACCACGATGACGATGACCACGATCATGATGACCATGACCACGACCGTGACCATGATGACAACGATGATCATGATCACGACGAAGACCATGATCACGATGACCACGACCACCACAATAATGACCGCCATCGCCGTCGCGGCCACCATCACCACCACCACCACCACCATCATCATCACGATGAGACGTATGCTCAACAAGATTGCTGCAAGTGGTTGAGGCAAATAGACGACGAGTGCGTGTGCGACCTTCTGGTTACGCTTCCACCATTGTTATCAAAACCAGCTCATAACTATACAGTCTTTGTGGATGATTCATGCAGCGTCACTTATACCTGTGGAGGCAGACTTCTAAACTAACTGTCTCGTGTTTTTATCCTTTTTTTATATATCTTAGATGTACTAAGTTTTATTATATTTCACGGCCTTGAGTTCCATTGTAGTACACTTGACACAGCCAAACCGAAAAGAAAAAGAAAAAAAGGAGAGTTAGCCGATTATCGTTTGCCTGAGCTACACTAATTTTCCATTGCATATTAGCCTAAGAGCATGATTTAATCCATAGCAACTCTAATGGGTCTCGTAATCAATTATTTAGTAATAAATGTGTATCACGCACTTTATTTAAGAGATCTATAAATTTTTATCCTTCAATGCAAGTATCTTATCTAGGGGTTCATAAAAAAAATATTAAATATTGTTTTATTTAAGATAAAATTTATTTATTATATAAAACATATAAAAGATAACATTTTAAACATATATTTTAAAATAAAAACATAAAAATAGAGATTAGTAAAAAAATTGAAAATAACTTGAAAGAAACATCCAAGCTCAATTGTTGTCTTCATCACGTCCAAATTTACGCCATACATGTTCAACCAAATCAGCTTTCAGTTGTTCATACATTTGTCTATCACGAATTCTAATTCGAACACCTATCATATTGGCGATATTTGTACAGATATTTGTAGAATACGTGAGACCCACATGTGAACTTTCGTTGTCTTCTCCTTGCTGGAAGTCGGAAACATCAAATTGAGTGTATCCATCTCGTTCATCTTCTACTATCATATTATGGAGTATAATACATGCTCTCATAATCTTCTCAATTTTGACTTTATCCCAGAAAATGCCGGAATTTTAACAATGGCAAACCGAGCTTGCAAGCCTCCAAAAGGACGCTCGACGTCTTTTCAGACATCTTCTTGACGTTAAGAAAATAAAACTGCTTTCGACCTTTATGGTATTGGAATAGATTGGATAAAAGTAGCCCATTTCGGGTAAATATCATCGGTGAGATAGTAAGCCATATGATATTTTCTTCCATTGATATAGTAAGTGACTTGCAGAGCTTGACCCTTTATTATGTCACCAAAAACAGGTGAGCGATCAAGAACATTGATATCATTTAAGGTACATGGAAGTCCAAAAACGCATGTCATATTCAAACTACAAGAGTACATGAGTAAAATGAGCTAGAATGTCCCGTGACACAAGAATACAAGACTTCAATTCAGACACAAGAATACAAAAGTCCTCACACTGGTTTTGTCCCAACGTCAATGGTGAACTGGACATCTTGACATCACTTAAAACCAGCAAAAGCACCCATCCTGAACAAGTAAACAACATGAACATTAGCATGTAACTGAAAAGAGAACTCAACAAAAACAAGATCATTAACTCAAACGATCACTCAACACGAACATGAGAACTTAAAACATTTTATATCATCAATACCAGAACATTGCAACAACATGAAAATAACCAGAACAATATATAAAACAAGACAAAGAAACATAACCAAGGATTAAAAACTTCGAATACAACAACCAAGAAAATAGCAACTTCAACAGCTAGACTTAGAGATTAAAAAACCAAGACTTATTAGACTTCATTTAACTAGACATCAATTCAGTAATAAGCTTCTTCTTCAGAGATTCTTCATAATCAGCTAGCGGTTCTTGTTTTGCAATGAGACTGTCAAGAAGCTTCTTCTTCGACAACCTTTATTTGATAGCTAAATCATGCTTCTTGATGCTCCACATAGTCTGAAACTCAAACAGCTCCTTCCCCTCCACCATAGTTTTCTTACCACGGGCTTTTGCAGCCTTAACACCTGTGGGACCAGTGTTTCCTTCATCATCTACAGCAGTATCATCTTGAGAGCTTGCTGAATGTGAACCGTCCTCACACTTCCTCTTTTTGGAGCTTCCATCATTTTTAGGCGCAGACAGCTCACACCACTTCTGGTCATTACGCAACTCTTTCCAATCATGCTCAAGGGTGAACTTTTTTTTGTGGTTGGTGAAAAAGATTTATTGGGCTAGTTTGAGAACATCATTCTCATTTTGACCATTGCTTTTCTCTCTGGTTGCAGCTTCATATGCTCCACAAAAATTGCAAACTAAGTCAATGATCTTGTGCCAACCATTCTTACAGTGAGATGGCTCTCGCTTTTCACAGCCAGCAAGCTTAGGACTAGCCGAGAAGTACACATCAATTCTTTTCCAGAAAGCAAGAGACCTTTTCTCATTCCCTACTACGGAATCTTTGCTCGTGTTTAACCACGAGCTGATGAGCACTACATCGTCTGTTGGCATCAATGTCCTTCTTTCCTTACGACTGACTTTAATGTCTTCACCAAAGTTTGACTCTTCGGTGCCTTGACTGCCTAAGAAAGAAACTTGCGATGAAGATAGTGAAACATATCTGATACATTACCAAAAACTATATTTTTGACTGTTAAGTAGTTCAACAAAGTTTTCAAACTCGCTAAATGGATTAAAATGCATTTCCAAGGTCAAAGAGGATAGAAATAACATATAGGAATCTGTTGGAGTTGGAAGAGAAGGAAAGAGTTTTAAAGATGAAAGAGAAAAATAAAAGATAAGAATATGTTGGAGTTGGAAGAGAAGGAAAGAGTTTTAAAGAGGGAATGCAGACTCACATTCAACACTCAAAACAACTAACAACTAACAAACTCGAGTTAACATATATCTAACTTCTATTAATTACCCTTTCACAACCATAATCAATTCATTTTCAAACACAAAGCATGTCATTTAACTACCTAACTCAACCACACGCAATCCTTTTTTCATTTCAACAGATCAAAGAGACCATCACTTCTATTTATTACCAACATCAATGCCAACAGACCAAAACATTAACTACCTAACTCAACCATAAAGCTTTCATTGACTAAAAAAGATGAAGACATTTACATGTATTGCTCTAGCAAATGCACTCCTCTGCATAAATGATCCTTCCTCATCTACCTTGATCCATGAGGCTAAACAGACAAACACACAAAAACAAAACAAAAATGAGTAACAAAGCAAAACAAAACAAAACAAAAATGAACTCTTAAACAATTCAGACCAGAACCATTCATGACACTCGATTCAGTTCAGCTACGGATCAATTGGTGTACATTGTGATGTAACTCTTAAATCAAAATCCACTAACCATATATCAATTTGTGTACATTGTGATGCTAAATTATATCAATTTAGAGCACAAGCTAAGTTATATCATTTCAGACCAGATTTCAAAGAGTAACACTAACTGACGAACCTTTGTCTCTTGAGCTTAGCTCAATCGATGCATGATATATTTATATATATATATATATATATATATATATATTCAATCGTCTTGTTTAACGAACCTTCGTCTCTTGATCCGTCCATCTGAAGAAACAAAGATAGAGACAAATCATGAGGCAGAAACCAACATAACAAAATAGTCAAAATACCAAAGAAGGATTCAAACATAAAAGTAAAAATACATAGCTTTACCTTTTGTTTTGATTTCGTCGAGGAGAGCTCCGAGCCGGAGAGAGAGATGTGAAGTGATTCTTCATTGAGGTGAGCCGTCAAGAGATAGATGGAGGATTTTCATCGTCGAGAGAGAGGTGGAGGGTTTTCATCATCGAGGAGATCGACACAGAGAGGCGCCGAGAGATTCATCGCGGAGTCTTCAAAGAGAGTGAGAGAGACGAGGAGAGATCATCTTCGACTGATTCCGTCGAGGAGAGATCATCTTCGACTGATTTTGTCGAGGAGAGATCATCTTCGACTGATTCAGTTGAGGAGAGATCATCTTCGAGGAGAGATCACGAGGAGAAATCACGAAGAGAGATCAAGGAGGCATCGAGGAGAGCGAAAGACATGACAGATCATCGTTGATTTCATCAAGAGAGAACACGAGATACAGGCGGAGTCGTAAAGAGAGAGAGACAAGGAAACACTTTGTTTTTTTAGAGAGAGAGAGAGAGAAGCAGATGCGGGGTGTTGATGAATGTCCAACACGTGTCCCATAAGACACGCCTCTTCTGAGGCTTAATTAAGAGTCGTGCCTTATCTAATTACATCATTCTTTAAAAAATCCTATAAACTTTAAGCAACCCCTTAAGCTATCGGGCTAATGTTGCTCTAAAAGAAAGATTAACCATAGAACCCCTAATGGGTTCTTAATGAATTTTTAAATAATAGATTTAGCTTAAGAACTGTTGTTAAGAAACTCCTCGTTTTAACTGCTCCAATGATAGTTTCTTAATTTAGGGTTCTTAAAACAAATTATTAAAGATAAAATTTATTTATTAAATATAGGTAAAGATAACATTTTAAAGATAGATTTTAAGAAATATTAATACAAAGATTAGTAAAATAAACGAGAATAATTTAAAAGAAACATCTGAGCTCACTTGTTGTTTTCATCACGTCCAAATTTACGCCATATATGTTCAACCAAATTGCTTTCAGTTGTTGATGCATTAGTCTATCACGAGATCTAGTTCGGACACCCATCATATTGGCAATATTTGTAGGGATATATGTATAATACGTGAGATCAACATGTGAACTTCCGTTTTCTTCCCTTGTCGGAACTATAAAACATTATATTGAGTGTATCCATCTCGTCCGTCTTCTACTATCAAATTATGGAATATGATACATGCTCTAATAATCTTCTCAATTTTGATTTTATCCCAAAAAGTGCTGGATTTTTAACAATGGCAAAGCGAGCTTGCAAGACTCCAAAAGCACGCTCGACATCTTTTCGGATAGCTTCTTGATGTTGAGCAAATAAAACCGCTTTCGGCCCTTGTGGTATTGGAATAGATTTGATAAAATTTGCACATTTCGGATAAATACCATCGGTGAGATATTAAGCCAAATGATACTCTCTTTTATTGACAGAGAAGGTGACTTGCGGAGCTTGACCTTTTATTATGTCATCAAAAACAGGTGACGGATCAAGAACATTGATATCATTTAAGATACCTGGAGGTCCAAAACACACATGCCATATCCATAGATCATACGAAGCAACCGCCTCTAAAACGATTGTGGGTTTTCTCCAACCACGTGAATATTGACCTTCCCAAGCGGTGGGGAAATTCTTCCACTCTCAATGCATACAATTAATGATTACTATCATCCTGGGAAACCCACGCACTACAAGAAAACTCGGCTTTTGCTAGGAAATTTTACTAGGAAAATCTTTCCTCGTAAATATACTACGAATTTACTTCGAATTTACGAGGAAAAATATTTTCCTCGTAAAGTACTCGTAAACCTACAAGAAACAGTTTTCCTCGTAAAGCCGTAGTAAATTTACGAGGAAATTACTTGGAAAAGTATATTTCCTCGTAACTTCGTAGTAAAAGGTATTCCTCGTAAATTCCTAGTAAAATTTTACTATGAATTTAAGAGGAATATTTCTTTTACTTCAAATTAGCGAGGAAGTGGCTAGAAAATACCAATTTTTAATCTAAAACGTGTTTTGTACCTACTTTTCCTCCCAATTTCCTAGTAAATGTTTAGATTCAAAAATTTCTATAAATACCATCATTTGTGATTCATTTCAAACACACCAAAAAAAATCAGCTATAAGCTTGATCAAAGAAAAAAAAATGTCCGGTCCGGGAAATATTTTTGAGTTGCGGAAGTGGATGCATTCACACAGAGATAATAACGGGAGAGTGACTAAAGAATTTCTCGAAGGATTGGAGACGTTTATGCATCAAGCAGATTCTACACCACTCACGCAGGAAAGTGGTAAGATGTTCTGTCCTTGTCGGAAATGCTGCAATACAAAATTAGGCCCTCGTGAAAATGTTTGGAAGCATTTAATAAATAGAGGTTTAATGCCATATTATTATATTTGGTATCAACATGGAGAAGATGCTAGTTGTATGAATGAAGCTAGCAGTAGTAATAGCAATTTTGAGGTTGAACCGGTTAATCATTTGCTTAATGAAAATAGCTATCATCGCCAGGAGGAACAAATGGTAGATTGTGATAGGATTCATGATATGGTAGGTGATGCATTTGTAACTCATGATGATGATGAAGTTGAAGAACCTAACTTAGATGTAAAATTTTTTTATGAAATGTTAGAAGCTGCGAATGAGCCAATTTACAGTGGTTGTAGAGAAGGTCTGTCAAAATTGTCGTTGGCTGCTAGAATGATGAGTATTAAAACCGATCACAATCTACCTGAAAATTGTATGGATGCATGGGCAGACTTGTTTAAAGAGTATTTGCCAGAAGACAATGTGTCTACTGAATCTTATTGTGAGATTCAGAAATTGGTATATAGTCTTGGGTTGCCCTCGGAGATGATAGATGTTTGCATCGACAACTGCATGATTTACTGGGGAGATGATGAGAAGTTAGAAGAATGTCGATTTTGTAAGAAGCCACGATTCAAACCGCAAGGTCGATGGCGCAGTAGGGTACCGTACCAAAGGATGTGGTACCTACCAATCACAGATAGATTGAAAAGACTGTACCAATCTGAGGAGACTGCTGGAGGGACGAGATGGCACGCCGAGCATACTCAGACGGATGGAGAGATGACTCATCCATCAGATGCAAGAGCCTGGAAACATTTTAACAATGTACATCCACATTTCGCTAACAATAGCCGGAATGTGTATCTTGGATTATGCACTGATGGATTTAGTCCATTTGGAATGTCAGGGAGACAATATTCATTGTGGTCAGTGTTTCTTACACCGTACAACCTGCCGCAGGAGATGTGCATGCGACGAGAGTTTTTATTCTTGACCATATTAATACCTGGTCCAAAGCATCCAAAAAGATCTCTCGACGTTTTTCTACAACCACTGATAAAAGAGTTGAAGATTTGTGGTCTACAGGGGTGAGGACATATGATTGTTCTACGAAAACAAATTTTACGATGCGAGCGATGCTTTTGTGGACCATAAGTGACTTTCCTGCATATGGGATGTTGTCTGGATGGACTACACATGAGAGATTAGCTTGTCCATATTGAAGAATGGTAGGAAGACTACTTGGTTCGATTGTCACCGTCGATTTCTTCCCGTTTACCACCCATACCGAAGAAACAAGACATTGGTCAGGCACAAAAGGGTTGTCAGAGACACTCCTCCTCTATACTTAACTGGAGAACAAATCGAAGCGCAAATCAATCACTACGGTGCTCTAGAAACAGCTCCTCGTGGTGGGAATTGGCATGTTCCCAGTAATATGCCTGATTCTTATGGTGTGCAGCAAAATTGGCACAAAAAGAGTATATTTTGGGAATTGCCATATTGGAAAGATCTTCTTTTACGTCACAACCTCGATGTGATGCACATAGAGAAGAACTTTTTTGATAACATCGTGAACATTATATTGAATGTCCCAGGGAAGACGAAAGACAACGTAAAATCGAGGTTGGACTTACCCGATATCTGCTCAAGGAGTGAGCTACATATAAAAAGCAATGGGGAAGTTCCAGTTCCGATATTCAGACTGTCATCAGAAAAAAAAGTCTGCTTTTTTTCAACTGGGTGGCTTCAGAAGTGAAGTTCCCTGATGGGTATGTTTCAAATCTCTCAAGATGTGTTGAGAAAGGGCAAAAGTTCTCTGGGATGAAGAGCCATGATTGTCATGTCTTTATGCAGTGACTACTTCCATTTGCATTTGCGGAGCTACTACCTCCAAAAGTACATGAAGCACTTTCACATAATTAATATAAACAACAACATTAATTTATTTCTTTATATATTATATATGAATATAGTAATGTGTTTAATTTTTTTTTCTGTAACATATAAGGAATTGGAGCATTTTTTAGGGATCTGAGCACCCGCACTCTTAAAGAGGAAGTTGTCCAACAACTTCATGAAAACATCCCCATTTTAATGTGCAACTTGGAGAAACTATTTCCGCCTGTTTTTTTGACGTCATGGAACACCTAGTTGTCCACCTTTCGTATGAGGCATTACTTCGTGGACCTGTGCATTATGGACGGATGTATCAGTATGAAAGGGCCATGAAAACTTTGAAAGGAAAAGCCAAAACCCTAGCAAAAGTTGAAGGTTCTATTGTTGCGGGAAGTTTGACGGAAGAAACATCACATTTCACATTTTATTACTTTGCACCGAAAGTACGTACAAGGAAACGAGTTCCAAGAAGATATGATGATGGTGGTGTCGTGCCTACATATATGGAAGAAGATGTTCCAGACATCTTTTGTCAAATTGGGCGAATGGGTGGGAAATTGAAAGAGGTTTGGTGGTCGAGTGATGAAGACGTCCATAGTGCACACCTTTATATTCTTCTCAATTGTGAGCATCAATTGATTGGTTACTTTGAAAGGTAAACATATAAACATACACACTTATATATTTATATATTCAATTGATTAAATAATATAACATAATATTTCCCGATTCTATCAAGGGATACTTTCCCGATCAAGCTCCAAACGGGAAAATGACGGCCAGCCACACCAAAAAGACCTGGTTCAAAACGTTCGCCGTAAGTCATTTATTTTTTATTAATTATTTATAATTTTAATATTATTGAACTAATAATTAATTTATTTTTTTCTTGTTTCAGCAAAAATATCATTGGTCCATAGGGATTCACGAGCGGGTGAAGAAGGAGTTTGAGGCGAAGGGAAAGTCGCGATTGCTCGACATAGTCTACAACTGGAAGAGCAATTTTATGGTAAATTTTTAAATTTAATTCATTTTATATCATGATTTCAAATGATTTTAAAAATATTTTTTTTCCAGGTCGATGGTTATGAGGCGGGGAAACATGATTGCCTCACATCGTTTGTGTGGGATGGCCTCATCAGATATTGGGGGTTGCCGGACTCGGTCAGAACCTCCCACACAAACTCCGAGAACCGCATGACAAAAGACGAGTATGGCAACACCAAGATGCTTCACACCGGGGGGGGGGGAACCTCACGCGGGAATCCGTCTAGACATGGTAATTAAATTAATAATTTAATAACTAATTAATATTTTTTTAATATATTTATATTTTCTAATTAATAAATAAGTTTTTAAATTATTTTTTGTAGGCTAAAGAGACAGGAGCTCTTCCATCTCTGAAAGAGCTTTACGTGAGGACCCACCGGAACAAGGCAGGGAATTTTGTAGATCCTAGATCCGAGCGGATCTACAACGAGGTTGCTGCTCGGATTGACCACCGCCAGACCCAGCTGAGTCAGCAGTCTGGGACTCCCGTCACATTATCCACTCCTGCAGTGGATAAGATTTACGAGGAAATAAATAATTAATTTGTTTTTTATTTATTAATTTTTATTATTTATTTAATTCATTTTTTAACGTTATTAATCAATCTTTTTATTTAAAGGTCGCCTCTAGGAAAAAGGGACGTATCGTCGGGATTGGTTCCGTTAACGATGTCCGTGCAGCGACATCGTCTTATGCTCAGGAACAAAACGATGCGAATGTTCAGCTGCGCTCTTATGTGAGTTCTCTCTCCGAAATCGTAGACGCTTTGGCGGTTGGAAACCCGGTAGTGGCGGAGATGTTGCGTGTCAGACGGGAATCCGGAGCGCTTCCAACCTAACATCATCCACCGCCACAGTCACAACCGTCGACGAGCAACATGGACGAGGGGGAGTTTCGGGATGACGACTTCGTTCATCAATTTCACGAGGAGCATCCGTAGTTTTTTTTTTTAATTGTATATTATGAATTTAAAACTTAAATATTTAGTTATATATAAAATATTTTGTTATTTCGTTTTTAGTTTATAATTTAGATTTTTTAAAATTTCAAAAAATATATTATTTATATTTATTTAAATTATTATTTTTATAGAGAAAAAACATTTCGAGGTAAAATCCTAGTAAATGTTTCGAAGTAAGGTACTCGTAAAATGTCGTAGTAATTTCCTCGTAAAGTTTCGAAGTAGATTCCTCGTAAATATTCGTAGTAATTTCCTAGTAAAACTTTACGACACCTTTACGAGGAAAATATTACTACGATCTTACGAGGAAAGATGCGAGGACTTTACGAGGAAAAGTTATCCACGACCTTACGAGGAAAACTTTTCCTCGTAAATATACTAGGACTTTACGAGGAAATAAGCTTTACAATGAACGTGTCACTACGAAACGCGTTTCCTCGTAAATTCCTAGTAGAGTGTCATTTACTAGGAAATTACGAGGCAATACAGGCCTAGTAAAACTCGTGTTTTCTTGTAGTGACGATACTCTCCAATATAAAGTAGACGTTGAAGATCATTCGGTGTTGGTCTTCTTAGGTACTCATTGCCTAATAAATTTCTTATTCTTTCCACAAAATTTTCCAAACATGACAGAGTAGTAGTTGAACCGAGCTGGAGGTATTCGTCAACCGCATCAGCCGCAATACCATATGCCAAGACACGAATAGATGTTGTACATTTTTGAAGTGTAAAGAGACCAAGCCTTCCGAGACCATCTTTTTTTGTTGAAAGAATTCAATTTCATTGGAGAGTCGATCAACAATTTTCATGAACAATGGCATGTTCATTCTAAATCGTTGGCGGAATAGATTATCAGGGTATGTTGAAGTTTCACTGAAATAATCATTCCACAGACGAACATTGCCTGCTTCACTATTTCTTTCGATATAAACTCGTTTTTCCTTTCTTCTCCTTTCTTCTTGTTGATCACCATGATTAGTGAAAAGATTCTAGAACGTTTGATCAAAATGTTGATCAAAAATTTCATCTTCTAATCCCTCAAAATTATTATGAGAATAAGATGCCATAAATAAGTTCAAATTGTTTTAGAATACAATTTGTGAGTAAGAAAGAAAATGGTAGAGAAGTATGGAAGAGGAATGAGAAGTATGGAAGAAGAAAGTGTTTGTTCATATGATGAGATGGCTTCGGAAAAATGAGAAGAATGAGAAGTATGGAACAAGAGATGACTTTAAATACAAAAGAGAGAATAAGTTTACGCAACACATGACACAAAAATACAAATGTCACTCCAACAAACAACAAACAGGCACACGACTAGAACTTAAAAAGCACAAACTTAATGAGTCAAGTAGCCTCTTTAGAGCATGATTAGTGGGGGGGGGGGTTCTTAAGGAGTTCTTAGTGGGCGGGATCCACTAAATCCTTAAGAACCATCTCTTAAACCTCCTAAATAAGAATCCATTTTGCTTGGGTTCTTATACTGTTCACGGGCCCCACTGACACGTGGCGGTCCGTGATTAGTCCTTTTTTATTTTATTATTTTTTTTAAAATCAAAAAATCAAAAAAAAATAAGAACCCCTTATTGGGTTAACCATGGCCTTAGACAACAACTCATTAATAAGCTTCTTCTTCAGAGCTTCTTCATACTCAGCTAGCTCTTGTTTAGAGATTAATGAGTCAAGTAGCCTCATCTTCGACAGCCTCTCTTTCACAGCCAAGTCCTCCTTCTTGATGCTCCACATACTCTGAAACTCATTCAGCGCCTTACCCTTTGCCATCGTCTTCTTACCATGGCCCTTTGATGCCTTAACACCCGGTGGATGAATGGTTGCATGCTCATCTTCACCAGTGGTGGTTTCAAATGCGTGAGAGCTTGATGATTGTGCATTTTCATCACACTTCCTCCTTTTAGCGCTTCCTTCGGTTTTAGAACTAGAAAAGTCACACCATTTCTGGTCATTCCGCAACTCCTTCCATGCGTGCTCAAGGGTGAACTTATTTTTGTGGTTGTTGTAGAAGATCTCATGAGCAAGTTTGAGAACATCATTCTCATTATGGCCACTACTCTTCTCTCTACTTGCAGCTTCATACGACCCACAAAACTTGTTGACTTGGTCGTTGATCTTTTGCCAACGTTGCTTACAATGACTAGCTTCTCTCAGTTCATAACCTGCAACCGTGGGACTTGCCGCAAAGTATGCAGCAATCCTTTTCCAGAATACACCAGCTCTTTGCTCATTAGCTACAAATGGATCTTTGCTTGTGTTTAACCAAGCACTGATGAGGGCAACATCATTAATTAGCGTCCATGTCCTCCTTTCCCTACGCTCTGCAGGAGTTTCTTCTTCCATTGCTTGACTGCTAAAGACAAGGACTTGGGAGGAAGAAACTTCGGCATTGTCTTGAACATAACCAAAGACAGTGTTTTGTTGACTATTCAAAAGGTCAACAAAGTTTGAGATCGGCCTATTTGGAATCCATATCTGAATGTCTCAAGATAGAAAGAAAATAAATATGTTTTTGCTAGATGGAAGAGAAGAATGATATTTTTTATAGAAGAGAAGAAGGAATGAAGCATTGATCCCCATTGATCAACGAGTTCATTAACACCCAACCATTTCAAGTAGACATTTATCTAACATATTAATCGCACTTCAACTTTGATTTTTATCTAACCTCTTACATCTATTTATTACCTAAGTAAGAGTTAAATCTATCACTAACCACACCATTAATTACCAAGGGTTCAATTCAGACCAAAAGCACAATCAATTCAGTTCAGAACACAGTTGAAATCAAACTTTTAATCTATTTATCAAACTTTCAGTCTATGTAAGTTATCACAGATATACGTTTTACATGTATTGCAATTGTAGTCGAACCTTGATGTCTCTTGATCCGAACCATCTTAGACGAACCTTGATGTCTCTTGATCCGTTAGACGAACATTGATGTCTCTTGATCCGTTACCATCTCAACACACAAAGAAAATAACCAAATCAAAATGAATCAGAGGTGGCCTATTTATTAATCACGAAACATAAACAAACACACGATACAAATCATATGAAACAAACA